>JZKD02S0343313.1:30351-50971 GCA_000966675.3 Picea glauca
TTCCTTGATCACATACATAGGTTTATATTGAGTTTATGCTATTACTATCACTTTGGTTGGTTGCATTCTTTTGCAGGATCATCATTGTATGAGCGTTGGAACGGATCTAGGATGGTGATGGAGAGAGGAAGTGGCATTTAAATGGTATGTCACCTATCCCTCTTTAGTTAGTAAATTCAATATTTAAAACTTAAGGAAAGCGTCATGTTCTGGTGTGTTTTGTTCTAGATCTAGGTGGATCTAGGGAGATCAGTTAGTGTCCGCACCTACCGATTTATCCAATAACAACTATATTTTATTATTGTAATGAAGGGAGGCCAGATGAAGCTCTAGCTTTTTTGGATGAAATGTATGAGGATGATTGTGTGTCTAACATTGTCTCTTATACCACTTTGGTTCATGGACTTGTGAAAACTAGACAAATTTTAGAATCTTGGAGGTTATAGTATGAGATTGAAGTAAAGGGTTACACACTCAACTTCCCAATTCTAAGCTCCTTGTTTCAAGGACTTTGCAGAGAAGTGAAATTCAAGGATGTAATGAGGTTGTTTAGAAAAATGTATCATATTGGTCACGTTCATGGTTCTCATACATACCATATGGCTATTCATGCACATTCATTGCCAGGAGAGATGGATGAGCCATTGACTCTCTTTCATGAGATGATGATAAACAACTACTTACCAGGTCATATGAATTGCAATATAATCATTAAGGGTTTTTGCATAAATTGGAGATTAGATGATTCCATTAATGTGTTGGATTTCATGATAGAAAATGACATGGATCCAAATCTAGTCTTGTACAATATCTTGATTAAGGATATCTACAAAGAACATAGAATGAAGGATACACGAAAACTCTATGCATTAGCCACAAAGACAGTTGCTTGTGGTAGAGAATATCGTGAAAATGACAAAGACAAGAGTATACTTGTGAATATGTTTAGTGAAGGGATATTGTGAGATTTCACAAGGAATCAACTAATCGGGTAACATCAAGAAATATAGATGGAAATTGCACATGTATGAAAACTAATAGTAGCACGTGAAATGAAGGAATTGGGTAAGGATTCCTTCGGATATATTTTGTATTTTTAAATGATGTATTCATTACTAAATTCACGTGTGTCATTGATACTGGTGAGTATGACAAAGGAAGAAAGATTGGGTATGCAATGATGGTTAGAATATTTGCGGTGCATTCATGAAAGTTGTATGTTATGTTTGAAATGAATTTTGGGTTGTTGTAAATGATGAAATGAAAAGATTATATGCTTGAATACTTATAGTTGTTTGGTTGATTGAAAGTTCAAATTGTAGGTAGGATGGTCTTGGATATGGAGATGAGTGTAATTGGATAATGAAGAATGCGTGATACCACAACAAAGAGCCAAACACTATGAGAAAAATCTCATATCTGTGAAATTTAATTTCTGTATGAGATAGGTTTGAAACAAAATATTTCTTATCGAAATTAATGTGAGGATATCTCATGGTAACTGCATGTATATGATACATGTGAGATCATGAATTGTATAGGGAGGACAGATGATTGGTTGCTGAAGCTGAAAGGCATGGAAATAAATCCACTATAGTGATACTATAACTCCATGATATGCCTTGATCACCATTGAGATGTGCTATGCTATGTTAGAGAAATCTAGAGGGATGCCTTGGCTGTAAGAATCTATAAGTATTTGTTCCCTTCCTATGTGAGGAAGCCTTGGAAAATGATGGATTTACCAAGGGGCTATGTAGTAGAGAAGGGGATGCTTGAGCCTAGAGTGTGAGTGACTGAAAGGAATAGGAGACTTGAACAAATCTATTGTGAAATATTCATGTCACATGCTAGCTGGGATCATGAGTGTAGTGGGTGTGTCTGAGAAAAATAGTGAGCTAGGTTATATTTTTGGCAACCATATGGAACAAATAAATATTCATACAGATAATTATTGATATGAACGAATTACATATTCTATCTTGTGTTGTGAATATATATGTTTTAGTTATGAACTTTAAACTGGTATATTGGAATTCTTATTGAAGAAATACTTAATCATTAGGAATGGATATGATATGCATGCTTACATTGATTACTATTGTAGGAATATGCTCGAATTCTAAAGTTTGGAGGGGTACCAAGACAATGAAGAGGATGACATTGCATGTATAGTTGAAGAATGAATACATAAACATTGTTGCATAAAGAAAACACCAAGGATGATTTTATTCCAAGTGAGAGGGGATGTAACATCCCGATTTGACCCTTTTGACTATTGTAAGTTTTTTATTTCTCCATTTAATAAAAAAAATAACCAAGGCTGGTTGAGCATGAGTTCCAAAAGGGGCTATGATACCACAAGAGGGGAAATATGAGGGGGTGTAAGTGTTGGATTATTCACTAATACTGAGAGGGGGGATGAATTAGTATTAATTACTTTTTGCCAATTTTAATCACAATATGTAAGCATTTAAGATATAAAATTTTTATCAATTATGATTGCATTCATAAACATATAGCCACAAATACACAGTACACAATAAATTTATGTGGAAACCCAAATGGGAGAAAACCACATAATGATTTCTTATATATCAAAATATTACATTCATAGGAAGCTCAAACTTCCAAAATTCTCTAGCACCAACTGGAATGAGGCACCAAACCCCTGATTTACATGCACCAACCTGAAGGAAGCTACAACTCCCTAAATTATCCAACACCAACTGGAAGGAGGCTCCAAACTGAAGGAAGCTACAACTCCCTTTCCTTGCCCCTTCCTTCCTCCCTTGAATAGAAATGATAGATTCAACCTGCCACTGTTGCTATCACTTATATTGATACATCATCATAATCAAAGTTGATACAACCACATAAAATTATGCCAAGATCTCCAATAATATCCTCCAAATCATCTACTCAAAATCACCATGATATGAATCAAAATATGTTCCAAAGACATGCCTCAAGCATGTATCTAGACCTCCAAGATATAACACTCAAAACATACATAAAGACATACCTTTAATGATGAGGAACAACTTGGTGCATGGGATATCAGGTATTCAAACCTTCTTCAACTTTAGCATAGATACACGATTCACCCACTGTCATTTTGTGAACACCCACACTTTGCTCCACTCCAATACACATATACCCTATACAAGATTCGTCCATCTGCAACCTGTGTATATATGTGCTTCACCCTTATGCAAACGACATATAGCCTCAAAAAATTGGTACAATCACCTCCGTAAAATTCTCTTTCCTCAACCTCCTTTATCCTAGGCTAGATTTGCCACCTTGGAGACTTTTCCTTTGCTAATATCATCAATACTCTGGGCACAAGTGCATACTCACTTATGCTAGTTCACTTCCACACACTCACACACCAAATGAGAGGTTCTGAATGTGTATTTATACTTTTCCAAGTACTTCCTTTACTTAACTTTAGGGTCGACCTGTAACTTCTTGTTGCAACCATTTTTCTTCTTTTCCTGATTTTGGGGTTGACTTATAACTCCTTTGACCTTAGATCAGGGGATTCTTGACCAAACTTCAAGTCTTCATCTTTAATAGGGCATAAATTCTCAATCGTAAGGAACCACATGGTGTACCACCTACCATTGGAAACAACATGACGAGGACTATCCATCTATGAGATTTTTGCATGTATTTGTAATGTCCTTCATGTTCCTTTTCTCAATCAAATTAGAGATTCATGACCACACCTTCGGGGATTCTTAACCACTTAACCATACTTAATCATATTTCTATGGATTCTTGTAAACATATTCAAAGCATCTTCCTGTGAGGGCCTTTCTTAGAGCTACTCCATAAGGGGACCACTTTGGAGACTTCTTCAAATACACCCAACACTTCTAGAGGATTATAGACTTCTTCTATGGTTGACATCAATTACAACTAATTTTCCAACAATATCCCCCTTTGGCATTGATGGAAACACTCATACTCCCCCTGTGATCATTGCTCCCCCTGTATTCATGCTTCTTAACTTTCTCTCCCACTTTTGTTCTTTCTCTCCCCCATTGACATCAATGGCAAAGGGTACTCCCCCTGACGATTTCTCTCCCCCTGTATTCTTTGCAAAATGTCATGTAGATCATTATGGGGCATAAACTAATCCAAGTTTCTATCAAAGACACTCAACTGTCTCTCTTGGGAGAGGTTTGATGAAGATATCTATAATATGTTCCTTTTTCCCAATGTACTCGAACTTGATATTCTTTTTTGTGACTTGTTCCCGTAGAAAGTGGAAATTAATCACAAAATGTTTGGTCTTGGAATGCATCACTAGACTCTTGGAGATACTTATAGCACTGGTATTGTCACAAAATATTGAAATAGGATCATCATATTCTACTTGTATGTCTTGCAAGGTTTTCTTCATCAAGAGGACCTGAGTTGATGCAAACCCCCCAACTACTCTCCCTCGAGGCTGCATGACCTCTCGGTCTAGGATCGTTCAAAATAATAAGCCGAATAGGCTCTTCGGTCATCCAATAGGTCTTGAAAAAATAACACACAGGTCCCCCTTGACGTTGCCGCAGGTTCAAGTGACCCATGTAGGCGTTTTTAGGCACTTTTGGCAACACCCTATTTCGAGTTCTAGCTCTTATGATAGACTCTTATCCAATATGACCAAAAACTATGGCTTCGGGCCAATCTCTTCCTAAATTTGTGCTGTGGCAGTTCTGGATGTAACTGCCTCCCCTTTCCCTGATCTCTGAATTGACGAATTTTAATAGTGGGCTCTAGCTTCTCTATACTAAGCCCCTTCCCTCTGCAACCTCAAGCTATGAACCAAGGCTTAACCCCAAAGCACGCTAAGTCTTCAACACTTCGACCTTCAACAATTTCTCTTTTCTCTAACACATGATGCTTGGAAAGCACCAAACATTGAACTGATGGAATCTCGATCCGTTCTCCACCCGTTCTCATGATATGATGACTGATGACATTTTGATCTTCGGTACTTTAGCAAGTTTCAACTGCAGTTGTCACCAATTATTTCGAATCCTGAACCGACGAACACAAATGACGTGAGAATCGACGGTTCTCGCCTATCCAACAACCAATGACTGCGATCAATTTCTAAATTCCATCCTTCGGGAGTTCTGAATATTGAGCTCTTCCTTTCCTCTTTACGAATTTCTTCCGGAGTGTCTTTCCTCCTAAGTATCATATCTATCGACACATGTCTTTCAAGACGAACGATCTAGATCTGTTTTGAAACTTTGGAACTTTGGCAATTCACGCTCCACACTACTATTCACCAAGCTCACCCTTCGAAGTGCTCCTCTTCCAAAGGAGCTAATCCTCCACCACACATCCTCTTGGCTCAACGACCTAGATTTATTCCACTATTCAGAATTCGACAATTTCCATTGGGCATCCACATGAAATGAATCCTTGTATCTTCCGATGCTGAAACGCCAATCAAGTTCTCCAGCCTCCATGTACCTCCTCCTAGATCAAAGGCTAGGATGCCTTTTTTAGGAATTCGATGAATTCCTCACTCCTATGTACACTGAGACTAAAGCTCATGCACCTTTCCCAGATCTAACGATCTAGAACAATTCCTCTTCCTCCTGGATGGATCTTAGGCGATAACTCATGAAACCTTTAGGGCTCCACTCTCTTTGCAGATTTCTACCCACTTTCTCCCTTGAACTTTATTCCTTGAACCCTTTGAATTCTCAGAGGGCTACTTCGACACTTAGTCGAACTTCAAATCTGTGCACTCCTTGCATCAGATTTTTAGGAAATACTTAGCTTCTTGCGGGTGACTGTGCACACCTTGCAGTAGTCTCTTTGAACTCCTTGCAAATGGAAGTTTCACACTATCTCTTTTGAGCTTCTTATTCGAAACAAACTCCGTCAATGCACTCCATGCGGACTGTATGCACACCTTGCATGAACTTAACGAAGAAAAACAATTGAAACTTGTCTAAACACTTCATAGTTTCATATACTCAATAACATAACTTAGTCATTCATGGAAACATAAAATAATAGGGAAGAGTTTAGCAACAACAACTCCACACACATTTGGATCAATTTTCCTCTATTATTTTCATTCAATGTAAAAAACGGCTATGACTATGAAAGACAACAATTAAAATTCAACTATCTCCTAACAAATTTTCACTATTCTCCATGTTCAACAACCTCATTTGGGCATACAATACTCCTACTTATCCCAGAGCTTAGGTCTTTTTTTTGACTACCTATCTACTCCAGAAAAAACTAAATACCACCTGAGTTCTGTTACATTAAAGTCTAGGAGTGAAACTCCTAGATCACTCGTGATCATTCAACTCCCAAGCGTTTTGATCTTCTTCAGTTTTCAATTAGTTCAAAAAAAATTATTTGCTGGAAACAATAGCATTAAGATTCTGAATTGATTCAAAGGCGCACTAAGGCACTGATTTGTCTCTCCACATGTGCTTGCTGACGATGCTCCTACATCATACTCCCCTTGAAAAAAATTCATGGACTCCTATCCATGAGCTCCTGCAATGACTTTCCATGCTTTTGGATATCAAATTCATTTACCCAACTGGGATCTTCTACTGGGTGTCCCTTCCACTTTACCAAATACTCAAGGTATGCCATTCTCCTGGTCTTCTTGCCAATCCTTTGATCAATGATCTTCTCCATCTTTGGATTTTTTTCTATAGGCATCTGCTTCTCCCACTGAATCTCTTTTTGATATTCCGATTCTTCCACGTCGTCTTCCCTGTAAGGATATAGGTCTAAAATGTTGAATATGGGTGACATGCCCACATCCTTTGGAAACTCTATCTCATAAGCATTGGCACCAAATTTCTTTAGGATCTTGCATGGTCCTATCTTTTTCAGCTGCAGCTTGTTGTATGTCCCCGTTGGGAACCTTTCCTTTCTTAGGTGTGCTAAGACTTAATCTCCCACTTCAAACTGAAATTCTCTCATATGATGATCAATTTTGTGTTTATATTCTGCATTTCTGTTCTGCAACTGCCCCTTGATCTAATTATGAAGCTTCTACATTTCTGCAGTGAAGTCTTCTACTCCAACACTTTTGAATTCACTCTGCTCTAGATCTGTCAATTCTAATACTTCTCTTGGATTCATCCTGTACACTATCTGGAATTGACTATTTCCTGTACCTCTGTTCACTTAGTCATTGTATGCAAACCTTGCTTGTGACACAATTTGATCCCACTGGTTATGATGTTCAGTGACCAAACTTCTCAAAAAACTTTCCAAGCTCTGATTTACCACCTATGTCTGTCCATCTGTTTGAGGGTGATATGCTGAACCAAAAGACAGTTCCATCCCCAGTTTCTTCCATAATGTTCTCCATAAATGACCAACACATTTAGTGTCCCTATCTGAGACAATACTCCTGGGAAACCCATGAAGTCTCACAACTTCCTTGAAAAACAAATTTTCAATGTGTGTTGCATCATTTGTCTTCTGGCATGGGATAAAGTGTGCCATCTTTGAGAATATATCAACCACAAAAAATATGGAATCACTTCCCCTTTGGGTTCTTGGTAATCCCAACACAAAATCCATGCTTATTGCATCCCGAGGCTTATTTGGAATAGGCAGTGGTTGATACAATCTATTGTTATGTTTCTTTTCCTTTGCATACCGTAAAATATTACATTTGTTCACAAACTTCTTCACCTTTTCTCTCATACCTAACAGTATGAACTGTTCAACTGTGCAAATGTCTTGTCATGGTCAAAATGTCCTGCTAGACCTCCACTATGTTTTTCCTTCAACATATTTTCTCTCATCGAGCACCTTGGTATGCACAATTGGAAACCTTTAAACACCAATCTGTATTGAATCATATACTTTGTCGTCTGGCTTTTGTCTTTGAGCATAGAATTTTCACATGCTTCATATGCTTCTTTGAAATATGGATCATCACAATACATATCCTTAAGGTGTTCAAACCCCAAGGTCTTGACCTGAAATTCTTGCAGAATCAGACATCTTCTGCTCAATGCATCAACAACTTTGTTAGCATTACCAGAAATATGTTTAATGACAAAAGTGAAATTTTTCATAAATTCTATCCACTTATCATGTCTCTGGTTTAACTTCTCCTATCTGGTTATGAATTGTAAAGCTTGGTTATCGTTGTACAAGACAAATTCCTTTGGAACATAGTAGTGTTTCCATTTCTTCAAGGCTTGAATTATGACATACAATTATTTATCATATGTGGAGTAATTTACCTTAGTCTCATTCAACTTCTCATTGACATATGAAACAGGCCTATTATCTTGTCTAAAAAATGCTCCAATTGCAACTCCACTCGCATCACACCTTACTTGAAATGTCTTCCTGAAATTTGGCAAGACTAGAATTTTTCATTCTATTATCTTCTCCTTCAATATATTAAAACTTTTCTCAGCTTCTTCTTCCATTTAAAATACTTGTGCCTCTTCTTCATTGTATCCATCATTGGTGCACAAATTTCGCTGAAATTTCTAATGAACTTCCGATAGAAATTCACTAATCCATGGAAGCTTCTCACTTAAAACATACTCCTTGGTGATGGCCATTCTTTGATTTCTTTCAATTTATCTTGATACATCTTCAATTCATTTGAAGAGATCACAAAACCAAAATATATGAGTTATTTCTTCATAAAAAAAGACTTCTTAAGATTAATCAACAACTTCTCCTGCTACAGTCTCTTCATCACCAATGCCAGATGTCTCAAATGCTCTTTTTTCAGTTTTACTGAATACCAATATATCATTCAGATACACAATCAAAAACTTACCAATGAAATCCTTCAATACTTCATTCATCAATCACATAAAAGTACTTGGGGAATTTGTTAAGCTAAATGGCATAACAAGCCACTCATACAACCATTCATTTGTCTTAAAGGTTGTTTTCCACTCATCACCTTCTCTCATTCTTATCTGGTGATATCCACTTTTCAAATCTACCTTTGAAAACAATTTTGATCCACTTAAGCAATCCATTAAGTCATCCATCCTAGAAAAAGGAAATCTATACCTGCTGGTGGTATTATTTATGGCTCTCAAGTCTGTACACATTCTCCATCCTCCATCCTTCTTTGGACTCAACACAGTTGGTATTGCGCATGGACTCAAGCTTTCTCTAACCAAACCCTTGTCTAATAATTCCTGGACTTGTTTCTTTACCTCCTCATTTTCTTGAGGTGTTAATCTATATGCTGATTTTTTCGACAGACTTGCTCTTGGTATCAAATCAATATGACGAATGATACTTTTGATGGGTGGAAATGGGTTAGGCAACACATCCACTACTATGTCAGAAAATTTCTCCAACATATCCTAAACTTCTTTAGGTAAATCATCCATAGAAGTACTTGTAAGGAAAACTCTGGGTTTCCTCACCACAACAAACTGCATCTCATGTTCCTTCTTGAATTCAATCATGAGTTCCTCCCCACTCATGAGAAGTATGCTTGTACTGGCTTCTTCTTTTACTTTCTTCTCCTCTATTGGCAACAACATGTGTGTCCTGCCATTCTTTTCCAAAGTTTAAGTGTTCCTTATCCCATCATGAATGACATTCATGTCAAACTTCCATGGTCTTCCCAACAAAGCATGACATACATCCATGGGAATTACATCACACCAAATCTCATCTCTATATCCACCTATTTTAAATTCAATGAGGCATTGTTTAGTGATCATTACTTGGTGTCCTTTCTGGAACCATGAGACTTTATATGGATTTGGATATGCATTTGTCTCTAGTTCCAATTTCTCCACCATATTTATGGATACTAGATTATCAGTGCTCCCACTGTCAATTATCACCTTGCATACTCTATCTTTAGTCTTGCAAGCAGTCCTGAACAAACTGTTCCTATGTACTAGATTTTCAACCTTTGGCTCTAGTTTCAAGAGAACCTTCTTCAACATCAGGGATCTTCCATCTTCTACTCCTTCTGCTTCAACATTCAACTTCTGAGCTTATGAAATGTGAGCTTCACCTCCTTATCTATTTTTCTCGGGACATTCCCAAGACATGTGTCCTGTCTTTCCACATGCATAAAATCTTATCTCTCCTCCTCTGCTTCTTCCTCTTCCTCTAGAAGAATTTATTCCACCACTTTGTCTTCCTTGAGAACTTCCTCATCTTTCTGATTGACTATGTGGTTTCTTAATCTCGTCTTTGGGTTTCTGTGCCTTGTCATGGGAAATTCCCTTTCATTTGCTTGGGATTCTACCTCTGTTTCACTGACTCTGTTTCCTGGCCAACTTCTCCTCTACCTTCAGAGAAATCTGATAAGAATCCTCTACTATCCTCACTGATATCATGTTGATCTCATTCTAGATTTCATACCTCATGCCATTTATATACCTGGAAACTTTTTCCTCATCCTTCTCTCATTGTCCAGTCCTGATATTCAACTTGTAGAACTCCTCTGTGTACTCTTTCACTGTCATACCCTTTTGTCCCAGGTTCTGCAACTTCCTGAACAGATTTATTTGATAATCTTTGGGTATGAATTTAGACTTCAGCTTGGCTACCATTCTGTCCCAATTCTTTATCTTCTACTTTCCTTTGCTTCTCCTCTCAGCCTGTAGTTCATCCCACCATAGTGCTGCATGTCCTTTCAACCTAGTGACAACATGTACCACCTTCTTCTCCTCATCGACATATTCATAGTCGAAATATTTGTCCATGGATCTTATCCAATCCAACAATTCTTCAACATCTAAGTTTCCTTTATACATTGGAATGTCTATCTTTGCTCTAGCTCCCAATTTAACAACCGCTCTCAAGAAGCGTTCCTCGACAACATTTTCCCCTGTAGCTTCTTCAAATTATATTTCTTCACTTTCTGCATCACTGACGTCCCCGACATCAGGTTCCCTCCTCTGTGCTACCTCCATCACCTCTAATCTTGCACAAATTTCTCTCATTTCTCAATTTGCAGTGCGATTGGCTATAGGCAGCTCACACGTCTCCTTGGTGGAATTGTGCTCACTGTTTCTCCCACACAGAGTACAACTTTGAGCTTTTTTCCGCTACCCGAAAACAATTTCAGGCTCTAATACCACTTGATGCAAACCCCCCAACTGCTCTCCCTCAGGGCTGTGTGACCTCCCAATCTAGGATCGTTTAAAATACTAAGCTGAATCAGCTCTTCAGTCCTCCAATAGGTCTTGAAGAAATAACACATAGGCCTCCCTTGACATTGTTGCAGGTTCAAGTGACCCGTGTAGGCGTTGTCGAGTGCTTTTGGAAACACCCAATTTTGAGTTCTAGCTCCTATGATAGACTCTTCTGCAATATGACCACGTACTATGGATTCAGGCCAATCTCTTTCCGAATTCGTGCTGCGACAGTTCTGGATGTAACTGCCTCCCCTTTCCCCTATCTCTAAATCGACGAATTTTAATAGTGGGTGCTAGCTTATTTGTACTAAGCCCCTTCCCCTATGACCTCAGGCTTAACCCCAAAGCACACTAAGTATTCAACACTTCGGCCTTCGATAGTTTCTCTTTTCTCTAATACATGATGTTTGCAAAGCACTGAACACTGAACTGATGGAATCTCGATCCGTTCTCCACCCGTTCTCACAATTTGATGACTGGCGATGTTTTGATCTTTGGGCCTTCAATAAGTTTCAACTGCAGTTGTCACCAATTCCTTCAAACCCCGAGCCGTTGGACACAATTGGTGTGAGAATTGACATTTCTCACCTATCCAACAACCAACGTATGCGATCAATTTCAAAATTCTAGCCTTTAGGAGTTTCGAATATTGAGTTCTTCCTCTCCTCTTTACGACTTTCTTCCAGAGTGTCTTTCCTCCAAAGTATCAGATCTATCGACACGTGTATTTTGAGACGAACGATCTAGATCTGTTTTGGCACTTCAAAACTTTGGCAATTCGTGCTCCACGCTACTGCTCACCAAGATCACCCTCTGAAGTGCTCCTCTTCTGAAGGAGCTAATCCTCCACCACACGTCATCTTGGTTTAACGACTTGGATTCTTTCCACTGTTTGGACTTCGGTGATTTTTGTTGGTCATCCATATGACATGACTCGTTGTATCTTCCGACCTCGAAACACCAAGCAAGTTCTTCGGCTTCCATGTGGCTCCTCCTAGATCAAAGACTAGGATGCCTTTTTTTGGAATTCGACGAATTCCTCACTCCTGTGTACACTCAGACTAAAAGTCATGTACCTTGCCCAAATCTAACGACCTGGAATGATTCTGCTTCCTCCTGGATAGATATTGGTCGATAACTCATGAAACCTTCAAAGCTCCACTCTCTTTGAATATTTATCTCCACTTTCTCCCTTGAACTTTATTCCTTGAACCCTTTGACTTCTCAGAGGGATAATTTGAGACTTAGTTGAACTTCAAATCTGTGCACTCCTTGCAACATATTTTTATGCAAGACTTAGCTTCTTGTGGGTGACTGTGTACACCTTGCAATGGTCTCTTTGTACTCCTTGCAAATGGAAGTTTCACGCTATCTCTTCTGAGCTTATGATTCGAAACAGACTCCATCAATGCACTCCCGTGGACTGTATGCACACCTTGCATGAACTCAATGAAGAAAAACAATTGAAATTTGTCCAAACAATTCATAGTTTCATATACTCAATAACATAACTTATTCATTCATGGAAACAAAAAATAACAGGGAAGAGTTTAGCAACAAAAACTCCATAGACATTTGGATCAATTTTCCTCTATTATTTTCATTCAGTGTAAAAAACGACTATGACTATGAAAAGAAACAATTAAAATTCAGCTATCTCCTAACAAATTTTCACTATCCTCCATGTTCAACAACCTCATTTGGGAGTACAATACTCCTACTTATCTCAGAAGGCTCTTAGGGTTTTTTTTTGACTACCTATGTACTCCAAAAAAAAACTAACTACCACCTAAGTTCCATTACATTAAAGTCTAGGAGTGAAACTCCTAGATCACTCGTGATCATTCAACTCCCAAGCATTTTGATCTTCTTCAGTTTTCAATCAGTTCAAAAAAAATATTTGCAGGAAATGCCAGTGTTAAGATTTTGAATTGATTCAAAGGCGTACTAAAGCACTGAGTTGTCTCTCCACGTGTGCTTGTTGATGATGCTCCTGCATCATGAGTACAACATGCTGTTGCTGCAATATATTCAACTTCTATTATAGACAATGATATTGAGGACTGCTTCTTACTTAACCAGGACACCAGAAAATCACCCAAGTAGAAGGCTGCTCCATTAATACTTATTCTATCATCAATTCTTCCTACCCAATCTGCACCTGTGTAAGTGACCATATTCATCTCATTCCATTTTAGATACCACAATCCAAATTCTGTTGTTCCTTTGAGATATTTGAAGATCCTCTTTACTGCCATAACATGAGTTTCCTTTGGTGCTGCTTGAAATCTTGCAGTCTGTCCAACTTCTTGCATCACATCTAGTCTTGATTCTGTCACATAGATTAGGTTGTCAACCATCGATCTATAGAGCCTCTGATATGCGTCCTTGGATTCATGGTCTTTTCTCAACTTGCACTCAGTCACGATAAGAGTACTTACAGGTTTGCAATATTCCATTCCGAACTTCTTCAACATTTCTTTTATGTACTTTGTGTTATCACTCCAAGAAACTCTTTGGGGTTGTAGGCCAAAGATGCTTGGTAACTCAAGAATATGGTAAATTTGATATGCTTGGAACAATGGGATAACTCAATAGATATTGAGAAGAAGAACTTATCATGCATTCGAATAAGACAATGCTTTTAGAAATCAATGATTAGATAGATTAATTGAAAAGGGTATGACGAACAATAATCTAGATAACCAAGTACATTAACATGTAGGGTCATACAAGATAGTAAGAGATCCCTTAATTCAAATTCATGAGCTAAATAAGAAGATAACAGTTCTTAAAAGCTGAGCTAAACTGAATCAAAGTACAGAGTAATGCAACACATGAAAAAATCTAACATTGGTAGCAAAAGAGGACTGTGATTCATATCAAGATAAGAGTCTAAGTACATGAGCCCAAATGTATCCCGGATTGAACCCCCTAGTTCCTCTTATGTCTTGAGATTTATAGTTCTACAATATAGTTTTCAGATCCTAAAAGAATGGATCAGATATGCTAAAGATAGAAAGTCAAAACTGATTTACAAAAGATAAGGAATGATCCTCAAAATGAGATCAATTCCACATTTCATGGTCTTCAGATGATGTAGAATCTCTGTGCAGTGCAGATAAGCCTTCCAAGGCTGTTTGATGACTCTTGAGAAAGATGAAATTCGAATTTGCTAATTTTGGAAAAAATCCCGATTTGTTGCCTCCAAAAAAGGTATCAAAACCAACTTGAATACCTTTTCTAACCCTTTTACATCAAAAGCAGATCTTAGATCTGACTCTATAATTCAACATCTATCCATTAAAAGAGTTTTCAAGAGATTCAGATTAGTAAAACTTCGATCTGGGCAAAATTACTCTTTCTCTGGCCATCTTAGGTTTCACCATCTATTTTGCCTTAAGATTTGCTAGTTAGCTGGTGAAAGCTCTGCTTTTCATCAGCTAATTGGTTATGATTCTACCTTCTACACTGGTGAAAGCTCTGTTTTGGTCAAAAAGGAAATCTTCAAAATGGGTATACTTTGCCTCCCTGGCTGCCATCTGTTCTTTAGAATTTGAGATCACAAGTTTGGAACTTATGTGATTGTCTCCTTCTTCAAGAGATAACTATATTTCTTTAAGATATTAACCTCATTCTTTCAACTACAAACTTTGTGTCCAACATTATTGACAAAGGCTTTATTTTCTAGTTTTGAATTCTGCAAGGTATCGATGGTAATCATCTTTCATCTCAAGATAGAATACCTTCGACTCATCAAACATGGATGAAGAGATAATATGTGTGTCTAGAAGGCATAGAATACCATCATAAATAGTTCTGGGTTCAGACTCAACCTCGTCTATTCGAGTGAAACTATACTTGCATTCAAAGAATGGCATTGTTTCATAGCTAGGGCCTCTGACGATGATGACTGCTGATTTGGGAGATATGTGCATCTTTGAATACTCCTACAACATGATTTTGTTTACACAGTATTTCATTCCATCTGCTTCAAATGAGAGAGAATTATTTTGACCATTTACTTTAAAGAATAAGCCAGCTAGGCAGTCCAACTTATTACTTCTTTGGTTGAACTCAAGCCATCCTGTCTCAAATTTTAAATCCATTTGGTCATCATATCTATGCCAACAGTCCTCTCCGATTCCCACCATTGCCAAACAACAATTGAGCCTTTCCCATTAACATACCTCCTTACCGTCCGCTGCTACTGAGTTCTGAGAATGACCTGTTTGAGTTATTGGTTCTAGAAGTAAATGACGCAAGTGCGAGACGAACCCTAGTCGATGATTATCTCAATGGAATACTCTCCCTGGGCATGCATGACCTCGATGGTTACAGTACGTGAAGCATTGTATGAATGCCAATGTAGGTCATCAGTTTTCCATATACAAAACAAAGCTTTGAACTTTGAATATAAATCAAATCACTTTGGGAGTGACAAACCCATGAATGCAGCCGTCAAACTCTGAACCTCTCCGTAGCATTCTTCATGACGCGATTTGCATGCGATCTGATGCTTTCACTTGTCAAAATGATTTATAAACCAAACTATATTCAATAGTAGACATATGCGTGACCTTTGAGTTTTGAAACCTTTTAGCATCTGTAATTTTGAATGGGTGAACTCGGTTCTGTCAAAACACTATGAAGTCACCATGCTATCCATTTATTCAACAATTGAATAATTTGGCATCCAAAGTTACGGTGCCATCAATCCCCATAATTTTGGCAGATAACAAAATCTTCTTTTTGTCTTTGACACCTGCATGACATCTTATAGTTCCTCGTAATCCAGGTTTGAAAAGAATAATAACTTTCATCCTCAAATCAAACATCTGGAAAATATTTCAATTCGATGAGATGTAGTGAAACACAGGCTAGGCACCTGCGCTTGTATGTGTTGACTTGTTGTTGACTCATGGCCTTGGTCATGTAAATTAACATGTGGCTTGTGATTGACATGTGGACATGAAGTCTTGGCTAAAAAGATATCAAACCCAAGAGGTAGCTTAGGTAGACTAAAACAATTTTCAAATGCATAAAGAGTTTGAAATATGAATAGACTTGGTCATAGGTAATGGATAAGACCTTAGGTCACTTTGCACACACCCTTTTTATTTGATAAAATTTATAAAAAGAACATATATTTTCTCTTTTGCAAAATCTAAAAAGGCATAAGACTAGGTTCTAAGCAATACTAACAAGGTTTTTGAAATGCAGGTGAGAAGAGAAAGGCCATAGAGTTTATGGACAAAAATAATCAACAGGAGCTTGTTAAGACTTAATGGAAATTTTGGAAATCATGACACTAGCTCGAGACTAGAAAAATAGGCAATTCTAGCTTAAATTTGATGAAGGCACTCAAAATTTACTAGTACATTTTGATCGCTAACAACTGGCTCCAACTGGGATGGAGACCTCCCTGCGAGGTTTCCAAGAACCTAGTAGTTCCAATCACCTTTTAGCATTGGGCATGGAGTCATCTGACATGTGCAACTGTTCCTCTGCAAACCTGTAACTTGCATTCAACCTCCTGCTTATTCATGAAATCAACAACAAAAAATATCTAGCTGATCATATGGCGAGCTTATTCTTCTACTAACTCCTACACTAACCAACTGTACTGCCTCTTATCAAGTGAAGTGATGCTTCCAATGGATCCATGTAAGGAACTGATTTACTGACATCATGCTAGATCTTGACCTGAAAAACAATAGAAGCCATATCATGCAGAAAAGAGGTTTGAACAGATGATAAAGACAATCTTCTTCTGACATAAATATTTTAACATCTATGCTGCTCATAGACTCCAAATAGTCAGCAAAAGGGTCATCAAATTTACAAAGAAATACCTCTTTGGATTGCTGATCCAGCATATAATTTGAAAAGATGTTGAAGGCCTTCAATGCTAAATATGGACTACTCAACCTCTGTCAAAAAGTCATATAAGATGGACTGCTGATCTGAACGTTTCAATGCATCATCTTCCTCTTTGTATCTGCTGCAATCTTCCTGATGTTCTAGCTGAATATTAGATAGTCCTTGCAAATCTGGAAACTCTAAGCTGCCTTCATCATCCTCTTCTTCATGTGTGCTGCAATTACTCTGTGTCTGCAAATCAAAAAAATGAAAGCTGTCCTTACTGTCTTCTATTGATATGTCAATCTGCTCAACATCTTCAAAGTTTTCAGAAGGAATAATCTGATCATCATCTTTAAATGTTTCGAAAGAAACAAACTGATCATCATGACAATCATCTTTAATAGATGAATTTGATACAATGTTAAAGGCATCCTCATGGCTATCATAATGTGGATCAACAATTTCTTTATCATGATGAGAGATATCTTTTTCGTAGGTGATTTCAATTTTCTGTTCATGAGGCATTATAAAAAAAAGAGAAGACTTGAAATCTTCAGCCAGACTAAACTCATCATATTCAATGTCTTCTGCAAACATGGAATGGCTGATTACAACATGATGTCGTTCCTTTATGGGCAAAGAAAAAGGCTTGTCGAAATCAGATTCATAAATGTCATATATGGGCTGGCTGCTGTTAAAATCAACATCCTTTGATGTAAGGGTCTTCTCTACTGCATATACATACTTATCAACAATAGGTGAGTAGGAAACTCCTGAATCATGCAAAGAAAGACAGACAGTCTTCAAATCCTTCTCCCCAATCACAGGTGAAAACATATCGTAGGAAACCTCTTGAAAAGGTTCAGAAAAAACTTCCTCTCTAACTATTTCTCATGTAAATCAAAGGTAACATGTGTAATAGAGATAAGGTTTGATGCATTTACAACTATGCAATTCTTATTTGTCATGAAGATCTTCCTTAACAACATAATTTTCATCTTGAAAAACAGAAGAAAAGGCTACTTCTTGTTGAACATGCTTATCAAATTCATCACAACAATCTTCAAAGAGACCTTCAGATGGAAATTCATCTTTACAAAACAAATGAAAATCATAATGAAAACTTGCCAATGAGTGAATGCTTGAAGCTGGAAGAGACCTGCACCAATCAAGGGCTATCCCCTCTAATGAATACTTGAAAAATTTAATCTTAACATCTTCATGTATGATCTGGAGCCAATGAATAAACTCATGAAAATACAATAAATGTTTAGCTGGTACTTCCCATTTTTCTCCTCGAAATCTGGGAAAGCTATGTTCCCATTCATCTCTACTAGGTACTGGATGAGGGTAACCAAAAATACTTGAGAAATTGCAGAACGCATACCTCTTTGCTAAGATTTGGTTCATTTATATACCAGTGGAGTTGCCAACAGATCCATTCTTCATGGAGTCGCCACTGAATTCATCCTTCATGGAGTCGCCAGATAGATGATTACAACCATAATAGTGTCCAGGCTTTGTCTATCATCAAAGTTGGATCTGTGTCATCTCCCAAGGAAGCTAATCTTCAATCTCCTCTCCCTGACAATGACGCCAATTTGTTATCACTCCAAGAAACTCTTTGGGGTCGTAGGCCAAAGATGCTTGGTAACTCAAGAATATGGTAAATTTGATATGATTGGAACAATGGGATAACTCAATAGCTAATTAGAAGAAGAACTTATCATGCATTCAAATAAGACAGTGCTTTTAGAAATCAATGATCAGACAGAGTAATTGAAAAGGGTATGAAGAACACTAATCTAGATAACCAAGTACATTAACATGCAGGGTCATACAAGATAGTAAGAGATCCTTTAATTCAAATTCATGAGCTAAATAAGAAGATAACAGTTCTTAAAAGCTAATCTAAACTGAATCAAAGTACAGAGTAATGCAACACATGAACAAATCTGACATTGGTAGCAAAAGAAGACTGTGATTCATATCAAGATAAGAGTCTAAGTACATGAGCCCAAATGTATCCCGGATTGAACCCCCTAGTTCCTCTTATGTCTTGAGCCTTGTAGTTCTACAATATAGTTTTCAGATCCTAAAAGAATGGATCAGATATGCTAAAGATAGAAAGTCAAAATTGATTTACAAAAGATAAGGAATGATCCTCAAAATGAGATCAATTCCACATTTCATGGTCTTCAGATGATGTAGAATCTCTGTGCAGTGCAGATAAGCCTTCCAAGGCTGTTTGATGACTCTTGAGAAAGATGAAATTCGAATTTGCTAATTTTGGGAAAAACCCTGATTTGTTGCCTCCAAAAAAGGTATCAAAACCAACTTGAATACCTTTTCTAACCCTTTTACATCAAAAGTGGATCTTAGATGTGACTCTATAATTCAACATCTATCCATTAAAAGAGTTTTCAAGAGATTCAGATTAGTAAAACTTCGATTTGGGAAAAATTACTCTTTCTTTGGCCATCTCAGGTTTCACCAACTATTTTTCCTTAAGATTTGCTAGTTAGCTGGTGAAAGCTCTGCTTTTCGTCAGCTAACTGGTTATAATTCGACCTTCTGCATTGGTGAAAGCTCTGTTTTGGTCAAAAAGGAAATCTTCAAAATGGGTATACTTTGCTTCCCTGACTACCATCTGTTCTTTAGAATTTGAAATCACAATTTTGGAACTTATGTGATTGTCTCCTTCTTTAAGAGATAACTATATTTCTTTAAGATATTAACCTCATTCTTTCAACTACAAACTTTGTGTCTAGCATTATTGACAAAGGCTTTATTTTCCAATTTTGAATTCTACAAGGTATCGATGGTAATCATCTTTCATCTCAAGATAGAATACCTTTGACTCATCAGACATGGATGAAGAGATAAGATGTGTGTCCAGAAGGCATAGAATACCATCATAAATAGTTCTGGGTTCAGACTCAACCTTTCCTATTCCAGTGAAACTATACTCGCATTCAAAGAATGGCATTGTTTCATAGCTAGGGCCTCTGACGATGTCAACTGCTGATTTGGGAGATATGTGCATCTTCGAATACTCCTACAACATGAATTTTTTTACACAGTATTGCATTCTATTTGCTTCAAATGAGAGAGAATAATTTTGACCATTTACTTTAAAGAATAAGCTTGCTAGGCAGTCCAGCTTATTACTTCTTTGGTTGGACTCAAGCCATCCTGTCTCAAATTTTAAATCCAATTGGTCATCATATCTATGCCAACAATCCTCTCCAATTCCCACCATTTCCAAACAACAGTTGAGCCTTTCCCATTAGCATACCTCCTTACCGTCCACTGCTACTGAGTTATGAGAATGACCTGTTTGAGGTATTAGTTCTGGAAGTAAATGACGCAAGTGGGAGCTGAACCCTAGTCGATTCTTATCTCAACGAAATACTTGCCCTGGGCATGCGCGACCTCGATGGTTGCAGTACGTGAAGCATTGTATGAATGCCAATGTAGGTCATGTTGGAAGATTGGTTGTTGTCATTGATGTCAACCCTAGTCATGGGTTTTGGACCAGAAGATTGATGAAGTTATTTGGACATGAAGGAAAATGAAAATGAAGATACAACACC
>JZKD02S0343313.1:53856-76388 GCA_000966675.3 Picea glauca
TCATTATACATTCATTTGATACAAGTCGAATTTCAGAGAGAAGAAGAGGTAAAAGAAGGCCGGATTTCAAGGGAGGATGAAGTCTTTTGGAGATGTGTTCTAAGTATCAACAGGTCATGAATTTTCCATATACAGAACAAAGCTTTGAACTTCGAATAGAAATCAAATCACTTTGGGAGTGACAAATGCATGAATGCAACTGTCAAAATCTAAACCTCTCCGTGTCTTTCTTCATGACGCGATTTTCATGTGATCTAATGCTTTCACCTGTCAAAACGAATTATAAACCAAACTATATTCAACAGAAGACATATGCATGGCCTTTGAGTTTTGAAACCTTCTGGCATCTGTAATTTCGAATGGGTGAACTCGGCTTTGTCAAAACCCTATGAAGTCACCATGCTGTCCATTTATTCAACAATTGAATAATTTGGCATCCAAAGTTACGGTGCCATCAATCCCCATAATTTTGGTAGATAACACAATCTTCTTTTTGTCTTTGACACCTGTAAGACATCTAGTTCCTCGTAATCTAGGTTTGAAAAAAACAATAACTTTCATCCTCAAATCAAACATCTCGCAAATAGTTCAATTCGATGAGATGTAGTGAAACACAGGCTAGGCACCTACGCTTGTATGTGTTGACTTGTTGCTGACTCATGGCCTTGGTCATGTAAATTAACATGTGGCTTGTGATTGACATGTGGACATGAAGTCTTGGCTAAAAAGCTATCAAAACCGAGAGGTAGCTTAGGTAGACTAAAACAATTTCAAATCCATATAGAGTTTGAAATATGAATAGAATTGGTCATAGGTAATGGATAAGACCTTAGGTCACTTTGCACACACCCTTTTTATTTGATAAAATTTATAAAAAGAACATATATTTTCTTTTTTGCAAAATCTAAAAAGGCATAAGAATAGGTTCTAAGCAATACTAACAAGGTTTTTGAAATGCAGGTGAGAAGAGAAAGGCCATAGAGTTTCTGGACAAAAAAAATCAACAAGAGCTTGTTAAGACTTAATGGAAATTTTGGAAATCATGACACTGGTTTGAGACCAGAAAAATAGGCAATTCTAGCTTAAATTTGATGAAGGCACTCAAAATTTACTTGTACATTTTGATCGCTAACACTTTGTTTGGGAAATGAAAATACCTTCATCTAGCTAAGATATCTGTAGTCCCAAGAATAAAGTTAACTCACCAAGTAGGGACATTTCAAACTCACTCTGCATGTATTTGAAAAAATTCTTACTCAACCTGTGATCATCACTTCCAAAGATGATATCATCCACATATACTTCAATGATAAGTATGTTGTCATGATGACACAGTAAGAAATCGCGACCACACCCGTCACACTCTCCTGCTCACAGGATCGCTCTTATTCCTTATTTTTGATCTGAAGCGGCTCTTTAGATTCCCCTGGGAATCACTGTGTAATTATCCGATCCACAGGTCCTCTTAAATCCCCCACGGTTCCCTGCACTTTCACCGTGAACTTTCCCAACTCTGTATCGGGTTTCGGGGTTTCGCGTTCCCTATTGTTGAAAGTTCTTTCCTTCTCCAATTTCCGATCTCCGATTCTCCGATGAGATCCTACTCACAAATGTGCACCCCTTCTACCTTGGCTCTTGGTCCATATGACCATTACCCCATGGACTTGGTCTTACCACTCCATCAGAGTTTTGGCACTTTCGATGTCAAAGTGCGCATGTCCTTAGGAATCTCGATATGTCGATCCCCGATACGCCTCAACCCTCCTGGATAAGTCCTGTTCCACATGACCATCACCCGTAACCACTACCTTATGTCTATCGGGGTTTCGGGGTTTACGATGCCTAAGTGCATACATCCACGGAACTAGCGATATGCCAAATCCCGATTCCTCTTGGATCTTTGACACACATCCTGTCTGAGATCCATGGCTGTGGTCTCTTCTCACCGTTTCGGGGTTCAACCAACCTCGAACTCTCAGTGTCGAGATTTTCGATGTGTCAACGACGCCCAGTCCTTTGACACCCGTCTTCCACTCGCTCTTGCGGTCCTACTCGCTAACCCGTGGTTGTCGGGATATCGCTTCTCGCGATATCGAAATTCTCGACGCAATCCCTTGCAGCTCTAACTCACGAGCCTTTGAGTTCACGATATGCCGATGCCACTTGTCCTCTGCTCGAGCGCCTATGGCCCACACTCCTATAGTGATTGGGAAATCACGTATCACGACTTCCAGTTGCGTGAATTCCTTGTCCTTGAAAAACCCGATTCCCCGATCCCCAATGTGCTTGAACTCCGTCCAGTTGACAAATGGCTTCCACTCGACGACACTGTCCTCTTCCTCTGCTGCGCTGATAGCTTCCCCCCACTGATCGGGGTTTCGCGTCTCGTGAATTCAAGATACACAAATCACTCATCTACGGGATCTCCGATATCTCGATTCCCGATTAGTCGATGAACGATCTCCTATCGGGACTTTTGCCGACGATGTTGATGGCTACCACGTGTCCTTCTCCAATGGACGATCCCAATTATGTCGGGATTTCACAACTTTCTATGTCCTGGCTCCCTTGACCACGAGAATTCTGATTCTCCGATGTGCCAAAATGTCGATGGCACTTGATCTCCGCCAC
Organism: Picea glauca; assembly: GCA_000966675.3. NCBI lineage: Eukaryota > Viridiplantae > Streptophyta > Pinopsida > Pinales > Pinaceae > Picea > Picea glauca. Next base: position 56,488 of record JZKD02S0343313.1, read on the forward strand.
GTGTCCCCATTCAAATGGACAGTCCCGCTTCTGTCGAGATTTCACGACTATTGATATCCCGATGCTCACGACCTCGAGAATCCCAATTTCCTGATGGCCGATATCCCGATGTCCGTCGGGACTTCTCTCCTCTTGCTCACGGGGCTAACTCCCGCGTGACTCCTGCCGATCCGACGGATGTCACCGATCTGATCCCGGATCTGACGGCTCAGATTTGTCCTTCTTGTGCGCTCCTCCTCCAGAGGTTAAACCTTGCACACCTTATCCCGATCCACCAGCTGACGGGATTTTTGTATGAGATCTGATGGCTGTCGGTCTCCTCCTTCTATAAGCTCCTCCTGAGATCCTCCTGGACGTAGATCGATGGTCCAAATCTGTTCTTCTTCCGATCCGACGGCTATCGCGGCTCCTCCTGATCTTCGCGCCCTTTCTCCCTTCCCTTGGAATAATTTTGAAAGATTCAAAAGGCCTCGGCCTGTAGTTCTTTCCTCTGGGTGAACTCTATGACTGTGAGCTTCGCCTGCGCATATGAAAATGCTGCCCTTCCTGAGCTTCTTCTCCTCAAATCCTCAAAGGATTCTCCCAACTCCTGCACTCCTTGTAGAGTCTTCAGATGCTCTCACTGGTGCTGTCCCTCTTGAGCTTACGCAAACACTCAGACCCCTTGGGGATTTTACCTTCTTCTCCCTTAGATGGAGAAATTGACGCCTTCCAGGCTGTCCTTCTGCTCAAGCGACCTGTTTCTGAGCCTCTCTGGGTGTTTAGCAACCTAATGAAGATCCTTCAGTGGACTCTTCCTTCAAATGGTAGAACTCAAGAGAGTTCTCTTCACTTCTGTGCCTGCTTGCACCCTTTCTCAACGCCCTCCTGACGAAGTATCTTCTCTTCCACAGAACGTTCAACAGTTCTGTCCCTTCTGTGCACCCTTTTCACCTGCTCAATGCCCACCTAGCAGAGATCTTACAGAATCCTCCATGATTCTGTCTTCTCCTTCAAACTCTTAACATAGTTCTTCTTCAGCATCCCTGTGCATATGCTCGATGCCCACCTGGTAGAGCTCCACATAATCCTCCACGATTCTGTCTGCAACTGTGTTTCAGCTACACATCCTTGCCTCTTGAGGTGTTCAGTAACCTCAAAGGTCTTCCTCTTGATTTGATGACTTCAACTTCTGTGCCTTGAGCATGTCCTTGTCTGACTCCGCAGAGATCAGAAGTGCATCCCCTCAGAACTCTCAGCGTTCTGTCACACCCTCCTGGTGTGAAGCCTCAAAGACTTTCAACCCTGAAATCAACCACAACATACATTTACAGAACAAAAGGAACACTCACAGACATCCATACAATACATAACTCATGCAGGAAAAACTGCTGTTTGTATTAAAAATGGCGAAAATGCCTTTATCTTTACAATGGTGTTCCTGAGCTCTCTCGGCTCTACAACTCAACCATTTCTACACTACCTCAACTAACTCAAAATGAGATCTGAAAATCTCTTTTACCTGAGGGGCTCTTAGCGCTTCCCTCCAGGTTCACCTACTCTAATAAATTACATTCAATGGGTTGTCTAGTCCAGTGCCTGGATCTAGATCTTAGCCAGACACACATTAAATGCCTATCTTATCTACAGCCTGCGCAAAGGAATGGTTTTCCTGGATCACCATCCTAAGAACATTTAATTACATTAATTTCAAATTTAAATGAGGACTGCACCTCTCTTTTAGCGTGCGATTTGAATTCGCTGTCATGGCTGCTGGCTGGCTGGCTGACATGGAGCGATGCTCCTGCATCACATGATCCACCTTTATGTAGAGATTTCTATCTGCATTTCCCTTTCTAAATCCATGTTGCTGCAAGTACTTGTCCAATATTGAATACCAATCTCTAGGGGCTTTCTTAAGTCCATACAAATCTTTCTTCAATATACAAACATAATCTTCCTTTTTTGATAGTAGTAACTCTTCTAGCTTTTCTATGTAGACCTATTCTTCTAATTCTCCATTTAGAAATGAAGATTTTACATCCATCTGATATACTCTAATCCTTTTGGAACATTCATAGGCCAAGATCACTTTGATTGCTTTCATTTTGGAAACATGAGCAACGATTTCTTCAAAACCTACTCTTTGAACTTGAACATATCCTTTGCATACTATCCTTGCCTTGTTTCTGGTTACATTTCCATCTTCATTTAGTTTATTTCTGAACACCCATTTTGTACCAATCACATTTTTGTCCTTAGGTCTTGGAACCAGGTCCCATGTCTCATTCTTCTCTATTTTATCCAGTTCTTCTTCCATGGCCTTGATCCAATATTCATCATTTCTGGCTTCCTCAAAGATGCTTGGTTCAACTGTGGATAATAATGTTAGATATCTTTTGTCTGGTGTACATGCCTGTCTGCTTCCTCTGGTTTCTATTCCTGCATTTTTATCTCCAATAATTTGTTTTAGTGGATGATTCTTTTGAACACAACAGTTAGGTGTTTTAGCAAGTTTCTGGAAATCTTGTTGATTGTCTTCTATTTCTTCTTTCTTTAATTTTGGTTTCTTCTCTTCTAGTTCTTCCTCTACTTATTCTTCCTAAATTAACTCTTCTTCTACTTCACGCCTTTTTGAATTTATGCTTTCTTCTCTAGTCTTAAACACATTTATTTCATCAATATTTACATTGATGATTTCTACTATTTTTTTGAGTCTTAGGTTGTAGCATTTGTATGCCTTGCTTTTTCTTGAGTATCCAACCCGTATGCCTTTATCAACTAGAGAGTCAAATTTTCCAATCTTGTTATCTTCTCTTTTTATGTAACATTTTCTTCCAAATGCTCTAAAGTGATTGACGTTTTCTAGTCTTCCCTTCCATAATTCATATGGAGTCTTGTCATTGTTACTTCTAAGAATTCCTCTTCTCAATATATGAATGATTGTATGTACTTCTTGTACCCAAAACACATCACCCAACTTGGAATATTTCAACATGGTTCTGGCCATTTCCTGTACAATTCTATTTTTCCTTTCAATGACTCCATTTTGCTGAGGTGTTCTTGCTGTTGAAAATTTCCTTTTTATTCCATGTTCTTCACAAAATTCCATGAATTATTTTGATGTGAACTCACCTCCATTGTCTGATATGAAGCACATGATTTTCAAATTAGTCTCATTTTCAACCATTTATTTGAATATCCTGAAAAATTCAAATGCCTCTGACTTTTTATTGAGAAAAAAAAATATAGTCATTCTTGTGTAATCATCAATAAGTAGCATGAAGTACTATTCTGCATTCACCCCTTTTGTTCTCATCGGAACACATATATTAGTGTGTACAATCTCCAATGATTTTGTTGTAGAGTATTCCTTTGTTCTGAACTCAATTATTATTTTCTTTCCTTGTAGACAGTGCTTGCACATAGTATTGGCTGGCTTTGAAATTTCAGGCATTTCTCTTACTGCTTCCTTTTTGTGGATTTTGACAAGATTGTCAAAGTTCATATGACTCATTATTCTGTTCCAAATCCAACTTTCATTTTCTTTTCCCAAGCAACATATTTCCTTCCCAATATCATTTAAGATGTATATTTTGTTTGGAGTCCTTATTGTTGTCGCCACCAACTTGCCTGATCCTTCTTTCCTTATCTCACATTTCTTTGAGTCAAATATAAGTGTGTGTTCATGTTCACATATTTGACTCACACTTAGCAGATTATGCTTCATATTTTCGACAAGTAGGACATTTTCTTCCATGACATATTTGCTTCCAAGCTTGACTATGCTTTTTCCTATAATTTTGGCTGACTTATCATTCCCAAACGAAAATGATCCATCTATTTATTTATTTAGAGTTACAAACCTTTCCATATCACTTGTCATGTGCTTTGAAAAACCACTGTCAATGTACCAATCACTTTTTATACTTTGGGTGTGTAAAGAAATCAAACATTCTTCAATGTTTAGTTTATCTTCCTTCCTTTTCCATATCCTTGATGCTTATTTTACATGACTATTGAGATCCTACTTTGGTTCCTTTGGAGGAACATTCAATCTACAATCTTTGGCCATGTGTCCAAAATTGTTGCATTTGTAGCATTCTACTTCATTATTTAATGAGCCAAAACTATTATAGTTTCTGTTGTACGCTTCATGAGGCTTTCTAAGAGAATTATTTCTAGAGTAGACTTCATAGTTTCGTTTGTTCTTAGCATAGGTTCTAAAATTTATATCCTTGTGCCCAAAATTGTTACAGGAATAACACAAACCAAGAAAAATAGTTTGGTACCTGAGTGTGGGGGATCTTCTAAGTAGTGCAACTCTTCTATAATATTCTTCTTGAGTTCTCTCCATTGCTTGTTTCTGATTCCGTGTTCTGTGTCTTCTAGATGGTGTAGCTCTTTCGTAATCTTATTCCATTGCTCGAATGTTCTCCTTTGAATATTTTCCTTCTTCCTTCTTGATGGGACCTCTGATGAACTTTTCATTACTCTTTTGTTCTTCTTCCTTTTCCGTCGTCATGGAACTCGAAGCCTTCTCTGTATAATTTTTCTTGTATCCTATTCCTCACTTGTCATAGTATGGCCTTTGAATGCTAATGATTTCATATAATATTTTGGTTTTGTTTTGTTGCATGTCCTTCTTCTGAAGTTCCTTCCTTAGCGAGACTATTTCTTCTTGCAATCTTTCCTTCATTTTCTCTTTTTCTTCCAACTGGTTTTTTAGTGTTTCTTCAATCCTTTTGGCTTCTTCTACTTGGACCTTTAGATTTATAATCATATGCTGGACTTCTTTAGAGTTTGGATTTTGAGAACCCTCTTTTAGATTGATCAATTATTCTTTGAGTGACTTGTTTTTCTTCCTTTCTCTTTTTAGCTCACTTAAGGCATTGATTAGTTCTTCTTTAAGATCTACTTCACCTTCTTCTTCATAATATTCTTCATCATTTTGTTGAGTTTCCAATGCCATAAAGAGCACTCTTTCTGAGTCACTAACACTATCATTATCCTCATCATATGAGGAACTATCTTCTCTTGAGTAAAGAATTTTCTTGAATACTTTGCTTTTATTTCCCTTTTGGTGTTTCTTTTCTTTCTTGGGAACTTCTTCTTCATCACTTTCTGAATTCTTAGAACAAGGACATTTAGCAACAAAATGACCAATTTTACCACAATTAAAGCATATTAAAGGAAGCTTACCTTTGTACTTGCCATTTCCTCTCTTCAACTTCCTTATGAAGTTGGCTATTTATTCATCTTCATTTGAATCATCACTTCAACTGCAGTTTGACTTTGAATTTTTCTTATTATTTATTATCTTCTTGGATTCTTTGAAAGCTACTTCCTTCTTGAATGAATTATCCTATTCTGTTCTCATTTCATAAGCTGTAATTATCCCATGTAGATCGTCCATGATCAACGTAGCAATCTCTACTCTTTATTATAGGGATGAAATTCTAGGATCAAATATCATTGAAAGAGACCTTAGTACCTTTTGAACAATAATTGGTTCTTTATTTTCTTCTGCTAATCCTTTAATAACATTCAATATTTCATCAACTCATAGAAAACAAGCTGCAATATCTTCATCTTTCGTCATTTTCAGTTGTTCAAGTTGACTTATATAAGTTTGAAGCTTGGCCCCTTTGACTTTGGCATCTCCTTCGTAGAAATTTTGAAATTTGTCAAAAACATCCTTTGCAGAGTCACAATGAAAACCTTGACATATACTGAATCAACCGGGCCATTCAAAATAACATTTTTATCCTTCAATTTTTTTTCACTAAGATTCTTTCCATCTTTATCTATTGGGGGAGTGGCCACTGCCTTGTATCTATCTTCTACTACTTTCTAGACATCAAATCCTTGTTTTTGCACAAATGTTTTCATCCTTTTTCTCCATAAGGCATAGTTATGACCATCAAACAATGGTGTTCCAATCTTAAAGTACTCCACGATCTACCTTCCAATGCTTAAACTATTTTTGAAGGACTTGCTCTGATACAAATTGTTGGATTACTAATACTAAGAGGGGGGTGAATCAATATTAGGCACTTTTTTACACTTTAAATCACAATATGTAAGCATTTAAGATATAAACAATTTATCACTTATGATTTCATTCATAAAAATATAACCACAAATACACAATACACAAGAACTATATGTGGAAACCCAAATGGGAGAAAATCATGAAATGCTTTCTTATATATTAGAAGATTAGATTCATAGGAAGCTCCAACTTCCAAAATTCTCTAGCACCAATTGGAAGGAGGAAACAACCCCCTGATTTACAGGCACCAACCTGAAGGAAGCTACAACTCCCTAAATTCTCCAACACCAACTAGAATGAGGCTCTAACCCCCTAGTTTACATTCTCCAACATGAAGGAAGCTACAACTCCCTTTCCTTGCCCCTTCCTTCCTCCCTTTAATATAAATGATAGATTCAAACTGTCATTGTTACTGTCATTGATAATGATACATCATCATCATAAATGATGATACAACCACATAAATTTATGCCAAGATCTCCAAGAATATCCTCCAAATCATCTGCTCAAAATCACCATAATATGAATCAAACTATGTGCCAAAGACATGACTCAAGCATGTATCTAGACCTCCAATATATAACCTAAAAACATACATAAATACATACCTTTAATCACGAGGAACAACCTGGTGCATGGGATATCAAGTATTCAAACCTTCTTCAACTTTAGCACATATACACGATTCAACCACTGTTAACCCGTGGACACCCGTGCTTTCTTCCACCACAATATGCGTATACCTTATATGTGATTCATTCGTATGCAACCCACGTGCTTACGTGCTTCACCCTTATGCAAACCGCACATAACCTCATAAAACTGGCACAATCACCTATTTACACTTTGGTCTCCTCAACCTCCTTTCTCATAGGCTAGATTCACCACCTTGTAGACGTTTCCTTTGCTGATATCACCAATACTCCTTGCACATGTGTAGAATCACTTATGATAGTTCCATTCCACACTCTTACACACCAAATGAGAGGTCCTTAATGTGTATTTATACTTTTCCCAGTACTTCCTTTACTTAACTTTAGGGTCGACCTGTCACTTCTTGTTGCAACCGTTTTTCTCCTTTTCTTGATTTTTGGGTCATCTTATAACTTCTCTGACCTTAGATCAGGGGCTTCTTGACCATACTTTAGTGATTCATCTTTAATAGGGCATAAATTCTCAACCATAAGGAACCATGTGGCGTACCACCTACAATTGGAAATGACATGAGGATGACTATCCATCTATGGGATTTTTCCATGTATTTTCAACGTCCTTCATGTTCCTTTTCCCATTCAACTTCGGGCTTCATTACCACACCTATGAGGATTCTTAACCACTTAACCATACTTAATCATATTTCCAGGGATTCTTGTGGACTTATTCAAAGTGTCTTCCCATGAGGGCCATGATTGGAGCTACACCATAAGGGGACCACTTTGGAGACTTCTTCAAATACACCCATCACTTTTAGAGGGTTATAGACTTCTTCTAGGGTTGACATCAATGGCAGCCAATTTTCCAATAGTAAGGGGATTTATTCCTAAAAACATCTACATATATTACATTGAACCTTCACCCATTTTAAATTTGAGTTTCCAAGATAAAATGGGTTAAGGGGATTCGAGGAAACAAATTCCTCAATCTAAGCCATCTTTTCCTAAAAACAACAAGATGTTTCCCCTACATTCTTGGAAATAGAAAATAAGTTGAATTGGAATTCTCTTGCCATGAGGAATGCATGAAAAATTTTAATGGGAAGGAAGAGGCTATGGAAAAATGGGAAGGATAATATTTTTAGGGGGGGATACATCATAAAAATATATCCAAGTCCATAATGGATCAAACCAACAAAGAAAATGAAGCCATGAGAGCTATGGAAAATCCAAGAACCAAGATAAGTTTCCATGCACACTGAACAATATTGAATGGAGAATAGTTCTGAGAGACAGTTGAGCAAAGAATGAAAACCTCCTTGTGTAGTGTGGGAAAAAACTGTGGGTTCCAAGAGTTTCTCTATATTCATGAACTCAATAATGAGATACTTGGTTAGTAATCTTTTTCTTCTTTAGATAGAGATGCTTACCTGAGAATTCAACGTTATGCTTCTTTTCCTTGGTGGTATCATAGCCTGGATAGGGGGTGGTGTCTACAATGGACTACCTATGGTTGGGTGGAGATCGCTCACTTAGTCGATGGTTGTCCTGCAAATTAAAAAAAAATAAGTTTAACTCTATTTCTCTGGAAGTTCTTAATATATTTTGTTTTTAAAAAATCTGTGGTTTGTGGTCAAGTAAAAGAATATTCCTCTATATGAATTAAATTTGGGCTCCTTTAAGTCATCTATTAAATATATTGCTTCGATATTTTTAAACTGACTATCATCCCCATTTTTTGGGATTCAATTTTGGAGGAGAAATGAGATAGGAATTGTGGGGGGTATATAGTTGACTTTGGCAAAGCTATGTATTTCCATCTTGTAGCTTGCATTCACAGAAAAGATAAGTTATAATTGAAAAAAATAGAGTATGTGTATCAATAGTTTCCATGGTAATAAAGATAATAATTTCAATTTCGAACGATATTTATAGATATTTCCCAAATGAAAGATACAAATCCAAGCTAAATATGGCGTATCTCTATCCTTAGTTTGAATCATCTGTTTTTGACTGCATGTGCCAAAATCTAACATTTGTTGGCTTTGAAAGAAGAATTTCACAAAGGTTGTGCACTAGATTTGCATCACCATAATCCTTACAGATGCTTATCAGACCACAAATAGGTTGGATCTTAGCGCCTTCTGTTGTGCATTATCAAGTGCTTGAGGGAATTATACCCATTTCCTTCTACTCTAGGAATATCTGTTAATTGAAAGAAAATATTCTAAAGAGTGGATAAGTGAATATATTTGAATTTTTCTAAGGTCTTATTGTTTTCTACTTTACATGTCTAATGAAAAATGTTATATGCCATTTTTAGTTGAGTCAGTGAGGATATTTCTTTATGTGTGTCTATTTCAATATGGTGTGATGCTTTCCTACATCTGGGCAAAGTAATACAACATTTTATCATAACCTCCTTAATGTTATTTACATATAACAACTTTCTCACCATCATGTTTTTTTTCCATATTAGTAATGCATTCATGTTTCTTTCTAGCTCTTGATGTTTAAGAAATGAATATTCTTGTTTTAGAGGTCAAATTTGATTCTTTGCTAGAGTTCATTCAAATTGGAGCATGTGTCTGGCATGCTTAGGTCTTCTACTTTTTTTGAAAATCTTCTAGATTCATAACATTATAACAATTATTTGATGTTTGAAAAATATGGTCTTGAAATAGTTACATAGTCAATGTTTTTAGTGTGGTAAAATATCAATATATACACAATAAAACAATTGTTTCTTATGGTGTTATAAGCTTTAAATTGATGGTCAAAAAATAAAAGAATTTCCCTAATTGAAACATCCCACCATGAGATGACCAATAGTTATAAAGAGAAACCTTGTTAGAAATTGGCAAGACATACAAGATAAGTGAATGGAATTCTTTTAGTGGATCGTAGATATGAAAATCATCCTATCCACTAATTTTTCAACTTTGGAATTGTTCTGTGCAAGTTTCTAATAATGTTGTATCAAGGAAATACCATGTAAAAGTTAAATCTGTAATGTTTTTCTCAACAATGAGTCACATTGTTTAGCCTCAATCTTACCTATGATTACGTTCAAGGAATTAACTTGCACATATTACCCTTTATAATGGATTTGTTGTTTGCAAGATTTATGAAAAAAGAAGATGATTTCCTATAGTACCCTATCTTTATTGCACACATTCTATATATTTACAATGGTTGCAAAACATGTTAGGTTTAACTTTTCCTGGTTTACTTATCTTAGTTTCACTTTGTCATTCTTTAGCTGGGAGGATTTCAATGTAACAAAAAAATAGTCATATGAAAATACACCATTGAAGAATCCCTGATGTTGCAAAAGTGTTATATTAAAAATTTATTGACATCTTTTCAACTGCTAGAGACATCTATGATATGGGTAGGCTCTATAGTACTAATAGTGTAAACAATATGTGGATGGATTCATTAATAGTTCTATCTATTGAAAAGAAGGAGTGCAACCAAGTGTCTGTAATATAATGGGATGATAGTTGAATCACATAAGTATCTTGACATGTTCAAACCATGAGAACCTCAGGACCCCTTAGACAAAGTGTTGGACCAAGTAGCTAGGCCAAAAAAAATTGAAATTACATTTACACATGCTAGTGGATTTGGAATGAATATATGTTAGCATTGATTCCATAAGTTTATGTTTTCTTGTGATGATCCTCTAATGAAATTCTGAATTCTAACATACTTGATATGTATTGATATTCATGGGGATATGACAAATGAATCCCCTTTTAGTATGCATGGCATCATGCTTTACATCCATTTTTACTTAACTACCTTCCTAGATGTAGTCCACATATCAAAAACAACAAAGACAACCCAAAAATTTCAATCATAATGAAATATATACAACATATCAATCATATGGATATAAGATTTATTAAAATCTTCACCATCAATAATATTCAAATGAATTAGAATCAATCAAATTCAAATTCAACTCTTCCTTGGCAAGCAAATTTAAGTATAATCAAACATGATCATAATACTTAGCTTTTAAGTGGATGACAATAGTTTTGCTCTTCTTATGGGTTTTATTCCATTGATATTGTTTGAAATTATTTTCAATATAGTTTTCCTACTTAACATATTTAGACGTATCATTTGTTTCATAACAAAACTTTCTAATTGCAACATATACAACATTTCAAGAGAATATTTCATAATCATGTTGTGTCCTTTTAAAGAAAATGAACACATATGCATTCACATGTTCACACAATGCATTCTACTTGGAAAATATGTACTATATAAAATGACTGTATTTTATCTTTCAAATGTAAATACATATCATTCAATTTTTATGCTCGTGCTGATCCATAACTATGCTTGTTAGGGTTTTTATTCTGTCATTTATTTATTTGAGCCCATACAACCCCTAGTGAAATAGTTCAGAATCTTCTTGATAAGAAACCAAATACATCGATTCATTCCAAGTTCAAATCTTTACCAACCTACCAAATCCAAGGTCTAATGGTATAATTTCATCCAAATTTGTGGTACTCTTATACTTTTTAATAAGATCTATGGACTGAGTTCATTTTTGACTTATTCATGAAATAATTGAACATCATCAAGACAAGCCAATTCATATGTCAATACCTTATCTCCATTGGAGGATCAACCAATAATAACACCCTAAATTATTCCTTCACATAAAATGGCTTTATTACCCTATCTGCATCAACCTTACAATGATTCAACAACAATCCATACTAACTTCAACATTAAGATCAATTTGTTATATGAAAGTTCATAATCATTCCCATGAAAAGTTTTAAAGGATTAATTAAAATATGTTCCTCTCTTTCATACAAGAACTATCGACAAGGGATGAGATTCCTTATACCATGTCATAAATAACTCTCTTGCATACTTGCTATATGATTATTTCACTCTGGTTCATTCTGAAGGGTGGCATATAGTTCACTTGAAACTAGCATTCAAAGTGCACAACACAACATAACCTTCAAGATTAAGACAACTAGGCAACAATGGAATTACAAAAACATAACAAATACCATTTCTTGTTCCATAATTAAACCCATCCATGCATTCATATCAATAAACATATACACTCCTCTTCATGAATAATAGTTTTACTCTATAGAAAATGATAAGTATAATATATCTACACATTCAAATGCACACATATCCATCAAGGGTGGTTACAACTAAGTCTGATTACCAATACCACTAAACATGACTACTTTAACATCAATTAAACTCCTTCACAACAACCATAAGACAAATTCATCTTGAGATTCATCTGCAACACCATGGATTAAAAGTGTCTTTGCTTTTAAGGATGAAAATCTTCAAATACAGGATGAAAACCTTTAAACCCATGCATTAAACACCATATACACTAAATAAGAAACTTATCTTTGTAGGTAAACAACTCCTCACTCAATAGGCCATCTCACCTAGTGATCAATAATGCATAACATTTAAACATGTCAAAACCTCCAAAGAAGAGTGGACACCATTAAATATTGATGGTAATACCAATGCATGATCAAATGTAAGAAATTACATCAACATTTATACATCTTCATAATGGAGTCAAAACATTATCTAATCAACAACTTCATATAGTTATGAGTATGGAAGAAATAACCAATCTATTTTATTATAGGAGGAAAGTTTAAAGAGTTTAAGTATAAAATCAATTAAATAAAATATTTAAAAATCTAAAACATGACGTAAAGTTGATACATATAATATATGATTCATTACTCAACGTGCTTCTTGACGTTATTTAAATGTGCATAGATACATAACATCTAACAACACCTTCATAAGGTAAACACAATTGGTCTTGAGACAAAATCATGACATAAACCATCATATAACAAAGGTAAACACATCTTAGCATCCTTCATAATCATTCACTTTTATTACAAAACTATGTATGCACAAAAAAACATAAGTTATTAGGGGTATGGGGAAACAACTACTTCCTTCAAAGAGGCCCATGTGAGTAAGAAAGAGGAATTAAATTTGTATAGTAGAATCATTTGATATCATTGCCATCATATAAAAGTGTTATTTGTCACACACTACAATTATTACCCTTTAGGGCATCAATTGCACCCTTAAAACCCAAGATTTCATAAAAATGTAGCCAAATACGACACTTCAACTAATGCACACAAGCATTCTTAACATTCTTGTGACATGCTCATGGGTTATGCACACAAGTATTCTCAACATTCTTGTGACATGATCATGGGTTTTCCATGGTTAACTAACATTCAATACATTACCGACTTTCATAAAAGTAGAGTGCATCTCCTAAATTTCTCAGAAATCGTAGAATTTGGGTTTGTAAATTTTACATGAGATATTCCAAGTTAGACCATTGAATGAGGAATAGATAAATAAATTATTGAGAATCAATAAATATTTATAAATCTTTTAAGAAGATTCATGTCAGATAAATAATCTCAAAATATTAAAAAACTCACTAGGTAAGATGGTGTGCATTTATAGGAAAAGGTTCAAGGATTCCACTTTTCAAAAGAAGACTTCTTAACAACTCAATAAATGGATTCTTGGAACCATAACTTTTAGGTTTTAATATTAAAATATTAGAGGAACTATTCCTCAATTACATTCTTTTGTTAAACACTTAATATACACACTACTACATATGGTGTTGAAGTCTGACGAGGAGTTTCGCCGGTACAGATAAAATCGATCATATCGTCAGACGTTACTAACTAACTATCAAAATTTCATTATTTTTTATCTTGGTGCTTCGCCGTTCATCAGTATTGCAACTGAGTCCAATCATCATCAGTATTCTACCCCATAGTTGACGATTATCCCAAGGACCACATGGCACCCCATCGTCAAACACAGATCACAGAGGCATGTTTCTAAAACCACAAGCTATAAAAACTCACTCAAGGACATGTAAAGATAATTATGATTGAATTATGTAACCACCATATGGATCGAGGTTGTCCCCATGGGGATCATATAAATATATAGGCATTCTAAAAAATTTCTACATTTTGGCATTTTTTGTGGGAATCAGGTGATATAAAGGTTGTAAATGGAGTGATAAGAAAGGAGAGGCTTGTTAGATAAGAGACAATAGGAGGAATATTCAGAGAGAACAAAGGTGTGGGATATGTACTTCACTTTTCCGACCAATTTTGTAAGGGATAATGTAACTGTATGATGTCTATATGTATGTAAAGATCCTATTGTTATGACAATTTTATGGAAGATCAATACTGTTTTGACTCATACTTTTCTTATATGTGATTCTTTTTGTGATCTTTAGTGTTTTTCTACAATCTTTAAGAGATATTTAATGCATATTTATAATAATGTTTGAATCTACCTACAGGAAAATAAAAAAGTATGGCTAAGAGTTGGAAATTGAAGGGGGGATTGTTCTAAAATATGGAAGGGGAAGTAGGTTGCAAAGAAGAGGAAATAAGTCCATTTATTTCATTCAAAAACAGATCTATGAATAAAGTTATGTTTGGTAAATAGTTGACAATGGAAGGGTTTGTTAGAGTGGACAATACTCATATTAAGGGTTGCTTAGGATCTAGATAACCTTTAAGTCTTAGGGCTCAATCACCCCCTTCAAAAAATGAGCCTTGAAAAGGGTTATTGATCTGAATAAACTTGACATCCTCCCCCTATAAGAGATAATGTCAAATGGGGATAAAGTAGTTAGCTATCTAAGCAAATTGCTTGGGGGTTGAAAGTTTAAATTCATTGAAGATAGAGGAAAGTATGTGGTTATCATTAGAAAATTTATACATCTGTCTATACCTTTGTTTGTGCAATTGGAAACTTAAAACCCTTTACTGTGGAAAAATACCAAAATTTGTTTTGTAGGACAAAGAGGGAAAATTTTGCCTTGGTGCAAATTACATGCTAGGCTACACTAAAATGCACTCTCATGTATGGAAATTCATTCAATTTGAGTGGTTTAAATTGTAAATGAGTTTCTAATCCATTTTACATAATCCTGTACACTTAGTTTTTTGTTTGTAGCCATAAAAGACTATGTTGTGCAAAAGTAGGCAACAAATTCCTAGTAAAACCCTACAAATGCAAAACTTTTTTGTAAAAAGCAAGTCAAGGTTTTATTATACTGTATATTTGATTTATGCAAGTTTTCCAGGGTGTGGTTTATCGTATTAGACTTGATCATGTTGTTATTTTTGCAATTGCAAGTTTAAAAATAGTTGATGTGCAAAAGAGGCAAAGTTTTCCTTGTGAATTGGAGGGTCAAAACTGTACTAAGTGATGAAATCAAAATGCATGCCCAAGCTTCCCTGTAGCACCTAAAATCATTTTATAAGTTGTACGATGGATATATCTATATTATATATTTAGTGATGTCATCTAAAGAATTTTTTTATACCAAAATAGGTTGACTTCAGGCACCTAGATTTCGTATTTCATGTAAATATGATGATCCAGGTGGATATTGGTGGCCACCCACCTATTCCAATTGGCTCAAAACAATCTTCTAGCAACTTACTATTTTTAGTAGTTTTTCGGTTCCTAAACTTTTGGGGCCATTTTAAGGGCTTAAATGAGGCTTTACCTTGATCAAGAACCTCAATGAAAGCTAAAGGCTCTGATTGATCCCCCAAAATGAATCTCCTCATCGATACGTTTCCAACGAGCTATCATGCACCCCAAACATAGATCGTATGCCAAAGTTACGCCCCCAAGAAGTTGATACACCAAACTACCCAAAACGAGGTCCACAAAACTATTGGATTTTTCATCTTTAGGGGTTAGGGTTTTAGAATTTCTTTATCTTAAAAAGGATTTTGGAGCCTCGTTGTAACAATAATATTCTTGCGAATGTGAGTAACCGCCACGTCTCTTCTCAAGATAAGTTGCCACCATTCTAGCGAGTCTTTCACTCTGTATTTCTACAGTTTTGTACACTTCGCTCATTAATAGAAATTGTTTATTACTATATCTCAGTGTTTATGGTTATATCTCTGATAAATCTCTATTATATTATTGGATATCTGATATATCTCTGTACATTTCTTTATTATATCTCTGCTCTCATTTCGTGCCGAAAATAATCCAGATCAGTGGTGTCAGAGCATATTTCTCTTGATCATTTTTTAGTGCATGTCCTCGACGAGGTCCGAGTATAGCAAGTTGGGTCTTGATCTTGTCTCTTTTGATTACAATTTCTCTCACACGCCCAATAAAACATCCATGGCAGAACAAAAGAAAAACGACGGAGAAAAATATTATATCAATCTGTTGCTTGAGCAAGCTCTCACACGACAGAGGGACGGAATGATGGAGAATTGTTCCCACATCCTCAACTCCCGTCGATAACAACAAACATGTCTTCATCAAACGACCACTTTGGAAGCACCTCTCCTTTCAAGTTACAATTCAATTTTGATATTCTCATATTTGAAGGTAAGATAGATGCAAATGCCCTAGAAAAATGGTTAAATCTGCTAGAATGTTATTTCTCTATTCACAATTTTTTTGATAGGGAAAATATCACCTTCACACTCCTTAAGGATCTCCCCTATGTCAAACATTGGTGGGAAACTTACTAGGATAAATGTTCCACAGAGGAGTCTGGAATATGTGGGGCTGAGCCCACTTGGGATTTTTTTGTGGATGCGGTCAAGGAATAATATTACCTTGTTGGTAACTATGACGTCTAGTACATGAGATGGACCACGCTGCGTCAAGAGAGGGGACAAGCAGTGCCCGAGTTCACCAATACCTTCCATACCTTGCACACCAAGATGGATATCAAATATTTTGAGCGACATTTGGTTCTGAAATAATGTGGGGCTCTACGCAGGTACATCCAAACTGAAATAGAGTTTCTAGACATCTCATTGATGAGAGCTTCCTATCGATATGTTGTCAAAATCGAGCAGAAATTTAGACACCAGAAAAAACAAGAGTTCGGGTCTGAAAATCCGCAACAACCAAAGTATGATAAAGACAACCCTAACAAACAACCTCTTGAAAACCAGTCTAATAAATAGGAAAATAAGGGTCACGGAAAGATGAAGAAGGACACTAGAAAGTGGTGTGATTTCCATAAAATACCCTAGAAAAACACTGATGAATGTCTCTCAAAACAGTCATTAGTGGCCGATATCAAAGACACATATCTGAAACTAGTTTCAGAATCCAATTCAAACAATAATGGGAGACGACAGATTATCGAGACAGACCCCACTACTACTGTCATGACTACAACAATTCAACTAGAAGAACTAACAGATCCTGAAGAGGGGGAGCGCCTCTTCCATTCACATATGTGGGTGAAGGGTACCCCATTTCATTTCATTGTTGATAGCAGAAGCTAAAAAAACCTCATCTCAACAGAGGTCTTCAAACATTTGGGATTGTTGACAACACCACACCCGCATCCATACATCATCAGGTGGCTTCGCCGGGGATGAGATCTCCGTGTCAGACAACAATGCTGATTTTTATACGACATCCAACCCTTCAAGGATGAGGTATTATGTGATGTTTCCCCGCTGGATGTCTGTGATTTTATTTTGGGCCACCCATATATGTGGAAGTGCCATGTTGTTTATGAGTCTTGACCCCATAGTGTCATTGTTACTGTGGGGGGTCATCTCTACATGATACCAGATGTAGTTACAACTACTATCCCACCTAAAAAATGCCGCAAGGTAGTATCTCATACTACAAAATTCAGCTTCTTCATAATCTGTTCAAAAGGTGAACAGAAGGACACTGCAACCACTAAAGCCTCAGTCCTAGCACCTTCTATCCAACAGAAGCAAGTCGACAAGATTGAATCAAATAAAAAATATTCCTTCTACACATAGTCATCTCATGTAGCCAAACTGGTTACAAATGTCCAACCCTTCCATCATTAGGTTCTCAACAACCTTTCACAAGCCAAGCAACACAACTTCTCCACCAAGGCAAGCAACTCACCAAGGTTCATATTCAACAAACACTTCACGCTCCCCCCTGAGAACTCAATGAAATGGAGACCATTGATTTCTAAGTAGGGAGGATTTATCCAAGTGGATATCAATGGCTACCCACCTATTCCAACTGGCTCAAAATAATCTTCTAGCAACTTACTATTTTTAGCAATTTTTTCGGTTTCTAAACTTTCAGGGCCATTTTGAGGGCCTAAATGAATATTTTTCACGATAGGGAACGTCAATGATATCCTAAGGCTTTGATTGATCCCCCAAAATGAATATTCTCATCGATACCTTTCCAACGAGATATCATGTGCCCCAAATGAAGATCGTATGCCAAAGTTATGCCCTTGAGAAGTTGATACACCAAACTACCCAAAACAGGATCCACAAAACTATTGGCTTTTCATCTTCCGTGGTTAGGGTTTTGGAATTTCTTTATGTTAAAAAGTCCTTTGGAGCCTCATTGTAACAATCATATTCTTGCGAATGTGAGTAGCCATCACATCTCTTATCAGAGGTAACCTGCCACCATTCTAGCGAGTCTTTCACTCTGTATTTCTACAGTTTTGTACATTTTGCTCATTAATAGAAATTGTGTATTACTGTATCTCTGTGTTTATGGTTATATCTCTGATAAATCTTTGTTATATTATTGGATATTTGATATATCTCTGTACATTTATTTATTATATCTTTGGTCTCATTTCGTGCCGAAAATAATCCAGATCATTTGAAGTCAAAATTGCCTTAGAGTAAAATGCAAGCCACTATCTCAATTTTGATCCAAATTGAGTGTTTCAAATTGAATAAGTTGTAATTTATGAATTTACACCTTGACATAGTTGTGTATTGGTAGTTCTAGACAAAAAAATACCCGATGTGCATAAAGGATAAAAATTCCCTTGTAAAACCAAAGGGTCAATTTGTTAAAGTTGGCTATAGGAAAGTGCATGCTCAAAGTTGAATAATCCTCCATAATTTAATATTTAAGTTGTAAATTGACTATTAAAATATTTTTAATGTTTGTACAATTATGAGTGCATTTGAACTTCAATAAGGATGATTTCTATTCACAAAGATTCATGACATTTTGACGAATCAGAGGATGGTGGGTTATGACAGAAATCAAGGTCAATGACTTCTAAGCAACCAATTATACATACAAAATGGAATAAAACTTAACTCTAATTTCTGAAATAGAATAAAGAGGTCAATATTACAAGAAATATTACAATTTACAGGGTTGTACATATTTCTATACCTATGTTTGTGCAATTTGAAACTTAAAACCCTTTTCCCTAAAAAAATACCAAAAATTGTCTTCTAGGACAAAGAGGGCCAATCTTGAGTTGGTGTAAATTTTTCCTTGGTGCAAAATGCATGCAAGGATACACTAAAATTCACGCTCATGTCTCAAAACTCATTCAATTTGAGTGGTTCAAATTGTAAATTATTTTTTAAGTAATTTTTCATAATCCTATATACTTCCTTTTGCATTTTAGTCATAAAAGAAGTTGTTGTGAAATAATACACAAGATATGCCTAGTAAAACCCTAGAAATGCCTAACCTATTTGTAAAATGTAAGCAAAGGTTTTATTATACCTTAGATTTGAGTTGTGAAAGTTTTTGGGGTTGTGGTTTATCATATTATACCTATTCATATTATTAACTTTGCAATTGCAAGTTTAAAAAGGGATGTTGTGCAGAAGAGGCAAAGTTTGCCTTGTACTTTGGAAGGTCACAACCGTATTAGGTGACCAAATTAAAATGCACTCCCAACCTTATTTATAGCTCCAAAAATTGTTTTATAAGTTTTAAAATAGAGTTCCATATATGGAAAATTTACCCATTTCATCTGAAGTGAAATATAAGAACATGATAGGTTGCTTTCATGCACCTAGATTTGGGATTACATGTAAATTTGAAGGGAAAATGACATTAGAGTAAAATGCACGCTCTAGTCTCAATGTTGACCCAAATTGAGTGGTTCAACTTGAATAAGGTTTAATTTTTGATTATACACATCCATATAGCATTATAGTGGAAGTTTCATACAAACACCTACTTGATGTTAAGAACCAAATATCAATATAGCATAGAAAAACCTCAGAAGAAGTACTCAACGCCTTGAAAAAGAGAGAATTTCAGATAATAAGCCTCTTCGAGGGGGCAACCTCCTTTTACCCCACATAAATGTTCAAGTACAAGATGATTCCAAATGAAAA
>JZKD02S0343313.1:91386-107546 GCA_000966675.3 Picea glauca
TTGTATCCACTTTGACTTATAGTACACTCATCACTTCACTTTACCTCAAGGGGTTACCTTCTAACCATCTTAAACTACTTTCCTTATTTTAGGGCTAACCCACTTCTAACCACTTATCAACTTAGTAATTTATCCATTAAATTTATTATTTAAATAATTTATTTTGTATCAATTTGAATTATAGTACACTCATCACTTCTCTTTATTATTTACCCTCTAAAATCTCTTAAACCACTTTGACTACTTTGACCTTTTGGGGCTTCAAGCCAACATATGAAGGTCCTCCAAATTTGTAAGGCCATAACTCTCAAACCGTGAGGAGTTATGTGACATTCCATATACCACTAGAAATGGCATGCCATGTAATATCCATATAGAATAGTATTACCTGCAAATATATCAAAACTCATACCATTATACATCAAACAAACTTGGGTCCATTACCCAAATCTGGGTTCTCCAACTTCACATGGCCATAACTCTCTAACCGTGAGGAGTTATGTGATGTTCCACATACCACCGTAAATGGCATGACATTTACTAACTATATAGAATAGTCTTACCTTCAAATATATTAAAACTCATACCATTATACATCAAAAAAACTTGGTTCCATTACCCAAACCTTTGTGCTACGATAATTCACTATCAAAATTTCTCCAAGGGTTGACACCAATCACTAAGGGTTGAAATAAATCTACAATATCAATCTCCAATGGTTGACATCAATGAAAACCAACAATCCATACCAATTTTCCATCAACCTAAGCCAACTGTCTGACACTTGGAGAGATAGAATAAACGGCCATAACCGGGAATTATACACAAGTAATGCCATTTTAGGAGGAATTCTATCAATTATAGTTTCTAAAGTAACACAAATATCATCATTTCTTGTTTCCATATAATGGTCCATACCTCCTTTCTCCTCAACTTAATTCATAGATTCATGTAGGTCTCTTAAATTTCTAATAACATTAACTTCATCTTCACAAATTGTATCATAACTGATTTCCACACCATCAATTGCAGTTTGTTCAAGTACTTCCTCAATGAGTTTCTTTGTTTTTGATCTCCTAATGTAGCTTTTAAGAGGGATTCTTTGGTCACTGGGTCGATATAAATCAACAATTTTCTGCAGTATGCCCCATAAACTGAACTTAATATTCTTTTTTTTACTTTATTCAAGGGCTCGATATAATTTTTTAGCCAATAGTTGAGGGACATATATGACCCTGTCTTCAAGCCAATAAATGACTAGCCTCATGAAATCACCAGAAATATCAGTCTTATGATGATTCATAGCTGTCCTAAGGATAATTTGAATCAAATACTTTTATTGTCCCTCATGAACATCTAGAATTCCTAAACCATTCTTGGGAACATATACCTTTTGCCCACATATTTTACTGGCCATCTCTATCTTTTCTACCTTGGTTTTTTGTTTGGATTTAAATGTTTCTCCCCCTTTGTGTGGAATCTTTGTTGCTCTTGTAAGAAAATAATAGTCTAGGTAAACACCCTGGCCAAATAGTTTTAGTTCCATAGCTATGTCATCATAATTAGCTATGACCATATCTATCTCATAATTTTTGAAATGGAAGGGTCCAAACATAAAGTCAAAAACCTATTCTCTTCTTAGGATATTTAGTATACCTGTGTGACAATTCATTGTGTCTCTCCATGCTTCAACAAACTCCTAGAATTTGTTGACAACAAAATTTTCATCTTGGGAATTGCCTGTTTCAACTGTTGCACCCATAGTAGAGTACGTTGATCTAGGTGGATATTGGTGGCCACCCACCTTCTCCAACTGGCCCAAAACATGTTTTTGGAAATTTTGGTAATTTACTATTTTTAGCAGTTCTTAACTTCCGAGGCCATTTTGAGGCCCTAAATGATGTTTTTTGAGAAAATGGGGAGCAACATGGATCGTGGATCATGTTGCTGACCCAAAAGTTGTATTTCTCAGATAGATCTTTCCAACAAGCTATCGTGCGCCCCAAACAGAGATCGTATGCCAAAGTTACACTCTTGGGAAGTTGATGTATCAACTACCCCCATCGAGGCCCACAAACCTTTTGGATTTTCATCTTCTGGGGTTAGGGTTTTGGATTTTACTTTTGTTAAAAAGGACCTTAGAGCCTCATTGTAATAATAATATTCTCACAGATGCAAGTAGCCGTCACATCTCTTCTCAGAGATAAGATACCACTATTCTAGCGAGTCTTTCACTCTGTATTTTACAGTCTTTGTACATTTATTTCGTTAATAGAAATCGTGTATTACTGTATATCTGTGAATCTTGTTTTATTTCCACTACATCTCTGTTATATTATTGTCTCTCTTGCAATATCTCTATTCATTTCTTTATTATATCTCCGATCTCATTTCGTGTCGAAAATAATCCGGATCAGTGGTATCAAAGTAGGTTTCTCTTGATCGTTCTTAGTGCATGTCCCCGACGAGGTTTGAGTATAGCAAGTTGGGTCTCAAGGTTGTCACTCTTGAGGAAAATCACTCTCACACACTCAAGAAACCCTCAATGGCGGAAGAAAATCAAAATGACGGAGCAAACGATCCTATCAGTCTATTGCTTGAGCAAGCTCTCACGCGACAGAGGGATGAAATGATGGAGAAATTTTCCCACATCCTTCAATGCCTCCTGATAGCATCAGACACATCTTCATCAAGGGACCACTTTGGAGGCACCTTGCCTTTCAAGGTACAGGTTAATTTTGATATTCCTGTATTTGAAGGTCAAATAGGCTCTCCCCCATGTCAAACATTGGTGGAAAACTTACTGGGAGCTATTATAGCCCTAATTTGCACCATACATGCTTACCTGACATCAGGCCATCTCAGATCCCTTCTTTGCCAAAAGAACTGCTAAACAACTCTTTAAAAAACCTCTTTTATAAGGTCCCACACGCCCTACTCAATTACTGTATGCGTGTACACGCTAGATGACCTCAAACAGACCACATGGACTGACAAAAGCACAAAAAAAGGAAAGTTTCTGACGGAACACACAACTTTGGGTGAGTTAACTGAAACTCCTGGCCATGCATGGCCGAGGGTTTGTACAAATACCTAGCTTCTTCTAGCCTATAAAAGAAGGGTTAGGGGTCCCATTTGGAGGAGGAGAATAAGAGTAAAGAAACTCTTCCCAATTGAATATTCCCATTGTCCCAACACTTTAGCCATCATTGTGCAAGAAGAGATACAAAGCAAAGAAGTTGGAGGACATTTGAAGAGGAGCCCAGGATCAAAATTCGTGGAGCAGTGGCCAGTCTCAACATTGTAAGTTGATTCATTAAAGTTAATAATAAAGAAATGCTTTTCCCGTCCCACTATATGATTTCTTCATAGTTTAGTAGATATATGTTTGAATCTCTAACCCATTAGTCTGTAGGTAAAATGCATGTGTAGTTTGTTAATTGTTTTGTATGCAGGTCAACCTTGGGAGGAGAGCTGCCAATGAGTGGTCAAGGATGAGGAAGGATTGACATCAACCATCCGAAACAAGGTATGTTGGTCTAACCATGTATTTCATCAAAAGAAATGGGGATTAAGTCTGGGATGAAAGTAGAAAGTAGTTTTCTTTTGGTCGTATTTGCATGCATACTATAACCCTGTTTTCTAGTCCGTAGGGGGATTTCCCACCACAACAAAATTGGCAACCGTACTGGGGAAGTCTCTAGGGTTCCTGGGAATATTTTTGGGTAGTTTTAAAAGATTGGTTTTCTTGCCTATTTTTTGAAGTTTCTACAAAGTCTGAGCTAGCAGAGAGTCTGGTTTTCCATACCAACTGTCTTTGTTATTTGCTTGACTGTGTGTTTTCAAGACCCACAGAGGTACACGTGGCCTGCATAAGGTCTACACGCGTGTACCCACACCCTACTCTCTTACAACCTGCGTGTGAACGCTAGCTGAAGAAGTAGAAGTAGCGTGTAGATTCCAGAAAGTTTTGGAGGCAGTCATCCTCTTCCCTGTTAGAATCAGACATTCTCAGGGGTTTTCTGGAATTTTTTCTAAGTCTTGGTTGTTTGCAGTCTTGTCTTAGATTGGTTTGTTTTACGAATTTTTTCCTTACATTGTTTGTTTTTTCTATTAAAGAGAGTGTCCAAGCCTTCAATAGATCCCGATTCTCAATATCAGTGGTCTCTTCCTAGTTTGGAATGTCTATTTTTATTTTTTTTCAAAGTTTTAGAGATACACGCGGCTTGTAGAAGGTCAACCCGCGTGTACATTCCCTCTGGCTCTATACAGCTCGCGTTCACACGCTTGCTGTTGGATTATCAATAGTGTGCTTGTCCAAGATAGTTTTTTTTGAGGGTAAGGCAATCATCCTTTCCCTTGACAAGAGTTATACCTCTCAGGTTTTCGAATCTCTGCCCTAGCAGTTAGTAGCTTAGAGTTGATCTTAGCCTTAACTTGCTTTTTTCATTTAAAAGCTGTCATTAAAATTTTTTTCTTTAGGGTTTTTAGACAAGTGTGAGAGCCATTTTTTAAGTTGCTAGTGTGTGATTTCTTGAAGTGATTCTTTTCGATCTGCGATTAGGCTAGAATTGTTTTTCTTGGTTTTTTGCTTGTTGGTATTTTTCCTGTTTGCTTTATCAACATTTAAATAAAAAAAATCTCTTTCATTTTCTTGTTTGGTTGAAAAGTGTGATTTTGCATTAGTAGCTAGGGAAAAATCTTTTCTTTCTTAAGTTCTTGATAGTTTACTTAGATTGTAAGTAGCTCATAGTTGAGTGAAATCCTTCTTTAAGTTCACTGATTCAAAAGATCTTAGAATTTTTTTTTTTTTTTTTTTGAATAGTTGTTGAAAATTTGCGTTAAGTGAAATTTTTGTTTCCATCTTTTTGTTCATATTTTACTTTCATATTTCAAAACATCATCATTTTCATTTTCATACCCCTTGACATAAGACAAGCCATAAAATTAACGCTAAATCTAAAATTTATTAGACTTTTATGGTTGTAGGGTTAACCAACTAGTTCAGGATTTGGGCCTTGGATTAGGTTGGAGAGAAAACTCTTCAGGGCTATTAAAATCAAACATTGGAGTCTGATTTAGGGAGTGTCTAAGTCTAGTATCATGAAAGTTATCCAGGACCCCACTCTAACACAGGGGATAAACACAAGGTTGCGTGCGGAAAGGTAGCAGAGATAACCCCTCAAAAAATGGACCAATCGTAGTGGAGAACACATATATAGGGCTTGTTTTTGGATTCTGTCGATTGCATTTTCCATGGGGATTCATGGGTTTCGAATCTGTTCGAGGTCCTTATTTGTCTTCCAAACCACTTTATTTTGATATCCTTGACAGGTCTCGGGCTCAATACCTTGCTCATTGTGGTCTACCCGACTGGGGATCGTTTACGCGCTGACAACCTAGTTGCCTATCTTTTCTAGGGACATACACAGGTGACTGTGGGGGTATGCCGCGGTACCTAGGACAAACATCGGGCCATGCTTTGCAGAGTATACCTGGAGGGTGCTTCCGTGTTCAAGTTGCACTTGCACTGGTAAGTTGCTCTAGTGTTGGTTGTTGTAACTGTTCTTCCAATTAATTTAGTGTTTTCCTGTCTTATCTTCTAGGGACTTTTTTAGTGCGTGCTATTTTTGAACAGTTAGACTACCCTAGTGTGTCTTTGATATTCTCACATAGTGGAGGATCACAAGCTCCACCAGTCACAAAGGCTTCTTAGCCTGCCGCCAGTTACACTGGATCCACCCACGCCACCACTAAGGTGAAAGCTAGACCAACAAGGGTATTTTGAAGCGACCGAGTCACAAGAAATTGTGCTCGATCAACATCCAGAGGAATCGACCATTGTAGAACTTGGAGCACAAGCTTTTGGCCTGGTTGAAACCTTCACCACCGATCTTTTAGCACCCACCATCGTACCAATTCATCCTTACGAGTGCCAGACAGTGTCGCACACAACAATGGAAACAAATGTTGTTACTCCTTCTGGGAATTCTTCAATTCCCACTATGGTTGTCACCACAGAAGAGCTTCCACCTCCTAACCCATCGTCACCGGTCCGAGCCACCATGGTATAAACCACAACTACATCACACCAATGGTCCGATCCTGTCTCTGGCGGCGGCCACAACCCCTTTCACACCAAGTGCGATAAGCCCTCCATTCTCATACGTGATGCCTAGTTCAGGTACAAGTCTTGTACTTTCCTACTCCACTTCACAGACATTAGGTTTGGGGGCAGGGATCTCTATCGCTCCTCTGCAAGGAAACATGGGTGGCACTCCTGCTCCTTTTAACGCTTTCCCTTATGGGGAAGGTCATATACCTCCTTCATCCCTTTCACTCAGTGGCGCGCATCAGCAATCCGCCGGGCCACCTACACACCATAGTTTATTTGGAGCAGGGAGTCAAGTACCACCTTCACATAATATGCCGGTAGGTTTGACACCATTTTCTTTGTTCAATGCATTTGGTAACAATGCTTTCTCATCAGCTACTTTCTCGACTGGGGGCAACCCCAGTTTTGGACAATCTATTCCTATGCAGGGTACTATTCCTACACAGGGGGCACACCCAGGAACTTCTTCTATAGCAGGGCCTTGGAATTATTGGCAGGGATTAGTGCCCTCGTTAGGAATGGCGATCTGGGGTAATTCTTTTCATAATCAATGGAACCCCAGATAAAGCACTATGCCTATCCCCACAGGATCGACATGGAGCAATCCTTCCCAAAGTCCTTCGAATGTAATGCATGCCCAACCATCTATGTCCTATTTCAAAAATCTGCCGATGATGTCTCCTCACACGCAAAATCCACATGCTGGCCATGGCCATGGTTTCTACCAGAATCCGGGCCAGCAGCCAAACTTTTCCTGGCAACCTGGTGCCAGTCAAACTCTAGGCCCTTTTTTCCCAGGTTACCACCAACAACCCAAACTACCTTTCCTGGCAACATTGCATTTGCCAGACTTGACAAGGTTGTTGAATGACCCTATCTATCATGATCCGCATTGGCCTCCTATGCCGACGAAGTTACCTTTGGACATCCCAAAGTTCGAAGCCAAGCCTAACGAAGATCTAGGAGATCATGTGACTACCTTCCATATTTGGTGCTCATCTAACTCGTTGAAAGATGACTCTGTACAGTTGTGATTGTTTCAACGTACTCTCATTGGGAGTGCCATGAAATGGTACATTGAGCTCGACCGCTTAAGATACTCTTCCTTCGATGAACTAGCAATGGATTTCCTAAACCATTTCCAGTTGCCTGTGAGATACGACGTTGGCACCGAATTGCTGGACAATTTCTCACAAACTAAAACATACCATATCTCTTATCACATTCGAGAATGGAGATGCATAAAGAGTTTAATTAAGGTACCAATCCCACCAGCATTCCTGCTCGAGTGGTTTCTTAATTCTTTGGTCCCAGAATTGTCCAAGGACGTCGCGATGTTAGGAGTATTTTCTGAGGAAGACGCCATCATGAGAGCTCAAAAAATTGAGCTAATCTATTCTCAGTCTGGTTTATTATATGAGATCTTTCCAGATGCACCACGCTCAATACTTGATAACACCAGATAGAGAGTTGGACCACATGTCGATGGTATAGTTGGTTTAGCACAAACAAAGCCCGTTGAGCAATTGACGAAGCAGTAGCAACAATTGTCTATACAACACACAACGACCAGCCAAACTACTGCTTTGGCTGCTCCCCCTACCAAAACGTCAGATGTACACACAGTGTAATCGACTAATCCAAAGGCCACCCAACAGCCTGAAGGAAAGAAAAAATAATGAAACAAGGGTAAGGGGGATAAGAAACCTACCAATAATGCTGGCGGGGAAAACATTGAGAAACGAAAGGAGAGGTATCCATGAAACTTGTGCGTGGAAGACCAGCCAACCCATCTATGTCCTTGACTTGCAGATGCCCAAAAGTTTTTGGTGCAACAACAACCTGCTGTTTTAACCAATCCTTTTCAACATGGGCAAAATCTAACTCAAGCCTCTGCAAGCATGGAAGGGGGCAGCCAAGGACCCTCTCCGTCTTCAACCAACCCTACATCCACGAATGTATATATGGTGAAGGGTGATGCTTTTATATTGAATAGAGCGCATGAATATAGTAAACCAAGCACTTCTGAGAAGGGAAAAGAAGCCAAAATCCCATCTCTTCCTCTACAGATTGAGAAGACGTTGGATGAAACAATGACACGCATCCCCAAAGGTGCGTTCAAAAAAGATTCTCACAACCCAAATGCAAGGGCCACCCATAACTACTCTGTGGTGGAATATTTATCACAAACCCCTTGTGCGATGTCCACTTTGGAGGTCCTCCAAAGTTTCCCTTCCCAGAGGAAAGCCTTGTTAACCACTTTAGGATCTACCGAGACTTGTAATCCGAGTACAATCATGCTGGATACAACTGACTTAAAACCTCGTCTGCCTTACCACGTAACGTTTTAGATAGTAGTGGCTTATCCCATGAAAAAGTTTACTCAAAATATCTTCCGCACGGTGGTTGATGAGGGTGCCTCGACATGCGTTATGTCATTGGCATGTTGGAAGGCCCTTGGCCAACCCGTTTTGTCTCTGTCACCTACTCTCCTCACCGCTTTCGACGATCATTTGTTCTGAGCACATGGTATCCTTTCTTCTTTTATCGTGTAGTTAGGAGGGAAGACCTTGTGTGTCGAATTAGAGGTAGTCGATGCCCCCCTTGACTATAACCTTTTGTTATGAAGGAGTTTGACTTATTCCATGCAATTTGTGGTTGCTATAGTTTTTTGGGTCTTGTTGTTTCCACACGAGGGCCGGATAGTGACCATCAATCAATTGTCTTTCTCCAGACTTGACTCTGCATTAGGGGCATCCACGGTCCCGATGATTGATAATCCTCAACCAAGTGTTGTCAACTTAGGGGTTGGTTTGTGCCCATATTTGATGGGTACCTTTGATTACCCACCCCCGCAAGGTGATATCAAGTTTATATCCAATCACCATAAAGTTGAGATTTTTCAAGTTTCATCGTTCTGCATGACTTACTTCGACAATACGTGGATAATTCCTTCCCCATTGGCCACGATGGATGGGACAGGGCACCCGGGCATGTCCATGCCCTTGTCCGCAGTTGAAGTAGAGTACTCTTTAGTCCAACAAGCTTCAGCTAGCACTGATCCAACTCCTGCACAAGAGTTCGATCCACTTTTAGAGCCTATTTGGGCTTAGGGTTCTCTCACTGGCACCGATTCATTAGACTTGGTCTTGCCCTCTGATGAAGCAATAATTGAAGCAATGACTAGTCCGAACAAACCCTGGGAAGATATTCATCACATATCATACTTCCTCCCAGAGTTAAGCCGAATCAAAGCAGGAGAATTCACCATGACTATGATAGGAGATCGGTCTTGTCCTATCAATCTCTTAGCTACCCACAAAGTTTATATTGAGGGTAATATGGAAACCATTGCTGAAACCATACCAATCAATATCTCCCAAAAACCTGGTGTCATGGTGAATGTTTTCATCAGAGCTGACTGCTCCTCTAGAGAGATTCAACTCTATACAGATATTTTCAAATAATTCCGCGACATTTTTTCCTGGTCTTATGAGGAAATGCCAGGTATTGATCCAAAAATAGTTGAACATGAAATCACAACGTATCCTGATGCCAAGCCTGTTCGGTAAAATCTTCATCCAGTTAATCCTAAGAAAGAAATAACCATTAAGGTTGAGGTCGAGAAATTGCTAAAAGTTAGGTTTATCTATCCTATCCATTTGACTCAATGGGTGTCAAACCCCATGCCGATCAATAAAAAACAAGGCACGATTCGTGTATGTACTGACTTCCGTGATTTGAACAAGGTCTGTCCCAAAGATAATTTTCCCACACCTTTCATCGACCAGATCATTGACGAATGTGCAGGTTGTGAAGCCTTTTCTTTCATGGACCTTTTTTCGAGATATAATCAAATCCAAATCAAACTCGAAGACCAACTCAAAACGACCTTTATCTATCCATGGGGTACATTCGCGTATCGTAAGATGCCTTTTGTTCTTAAAAATGCTGGAGAAACCTTTCAACGGGCCATGACTTTTGATTTTCATGACCTCAAGAATATATTCGAGGCTTATTTAGATGATTTAGCATCTCGATGTCACAAGAGAATGGATCATCACACACACCTCCGACTTATCTTTGAACGTTGTCGCTGCTTTCGGATTCGCTTGAATCCAAACAAGTGCAACTTCTGCATAACATCAGGACGCTTGTTAGGTTTCATAGTATCAACAACAGGGATCATGGTTGATCCTCTCAAGGTTGAGGAAATAATTTAGTTTCCCCCCCCACACACAATCCTTCAACTTCAGAGTCTACAGGGCTAGGCCAATTTTCTAAGACGCTTTATCGCTAACTACACTGAGATCACTAAGGGATTTATGCGCTTACTTAAAAAAGACGTTCCATTTTGTTGGGAAGATGCTGCTCAATGCTCTTTTTCCGCATTGATACATGCACTCCAACTGCCCTTCTGCTCCGGCCACCTAACTATAACAAAGATTTCTTATTATATCTGGATGCAGCAGAGTCAACCATAGACATGGTCTTAGTTCAGGAAGATGACTTGTTATCAGAATATGTCATCTATTACCTGAGCTGAGGCCTCGTAGGACTAGAACTCAATTATTCTCATATCGAAAAACTTGCGTTGGCAGCAGTCCATGCTGTTCAACGGTTCCGTCATTATGTTCTGTTTCGAAAGACCACCGTCATTGCTGTCGTGAATCCGTTTTAGTACATGTTGAAACGACGGGTAATAGGTGGAAAAATCAGTAGATGGATAGTCATCCTCTAGGAGTTTGACTTAGATTTTGTTTCAGCGAATTCCAAAAAGTCACTGGTCTTCGCAGAACTTATTTCGGAGCTTTCGGTTGAGTCAGGTGATCTTGTGCCTGAAGAGTCACCTATCAGAGGAGATATATTTTTGATCACCTCTTTGGATCCCTGGTATAGAGATATACTTATATATCTCCAGACTTTGAAGTGCCCCACCACTGCTTCTCATGATGAGTGTCGATGCATATGCCATCAGGCTAAGAATTATCTCATACTCAATGATACATTGTATCAAAGAGGTGTAGACTGCATCCTACGTCGATGTCTCACTCATGAAGAAGAATTTATAGTGCTTAATGATTGCAATACAGGAGCTTGTGGTGGTCATTTGTCTGGGTTGGAAACAACCCAAAATATTCTACGAGCAGGTTACTTCTGGTCGACACTTATCAAAGATTGTATCGAATCGGTCAAGAAGTGCCATCCATGCCAAATCTTCTCTTGGAATATGAGGGCACATCCCACTCCCATGTTTCCTGTCATCATAGTTGGTCCCTTCACCAAGTGGGGGATTGATTACACTACATGCAACCCTCCTTCAGCAAGGGGGCACTGCTATATCATCGTATCTGTCGACTACTTCACGAAATGGGTCGAGGCTATGCCAACATTTAAAGATGATGGAGAGACTGCAACTCTCTTTTATTTAACCAGATAATAGCAAGGTTTGGTGTCCCAAGGGAGATTGTCACTGACCATGGAAGTCACTTTCAAAACCAGATGATGATCGATTTGATGTCAAATCTTGGGTTATGGCAGGATCATTCGTCACCTTATTACCCCCAAGCAAATGGTCAGGTAGAAGTTGTGAACAAAACTCTTAAGACCATTCTACAGCAAATGATCAATTCAGCCAAGTCAAATTGGCATTTGATGTTATACTTGACATTATGGGATTACTAAACATCTGTTAAGACTGTAACCAGTTTCTCACCTTTCCAACTCATTTATGGGCTAGAGGCAGTCTTGCCTATCGAATGTCAGATCCCATCTCTAAAGTTGGCAGTACAGTTATTTCCAAACACTTCTCCACTTGAAGAACGGTTAGTATACCTTGAGCATCTCAATGAGCAGCGTCGTGATGTAGCCCTGGCCAATGAGGCTAACAAACATAAGGTCAAGTTTCAATATTATAGGTCCGCTCGTCCTCATATTTTCTCTGAAGGTGACCTTTTCTTGGTCTATGAACAAGATAAGGACCCCTTAGGGGCAGGAAAATTCAAACCAATGTGGTTCAGACCTTTCATCATAAAAGAGGTTTTAAAAAAGGGAACTTGTTGTCTGGTTGAATTTGAAGGGAATGCTTTGGTGGATCCTAGAAATGGGCTCTACCTTAAGAAGTATTACTCATAGGCAAGTCACCGTGGGTAACTTTTTGTAACATATGTATAGTCTTTGTACTATTACTTTTTAATTTCTTTTATTGTTATGGACGTGTCGTTGATGTTATCTTTCGTCACTGTGGCAGATGTCAAGTGATTTTGAGGTGTTCGTTGGATATCCAGACGATGCTAGTTGGCGTACTCGGAGGATTGCTTCTGCAGCTTGGGTAATCTTTACACCTCAAGGCCAGTTATTATCTTCCGGAGGTATATGCTTAGGTGACACCACAAATAATGTCACTGAGTATAGTGCAGTTATTGAGTTTCTTCGTGACACTTTGTTATTTGGTATCTCTCATCTCTAGGTCTATCTCGACGCTCAACTGGTTGTGTCTTAGTTAAACAGAGTATACCGAGTTCATGATCCAACTTTACACCGACGTTTCCTTAGGGTACGTCTCTTAGAACGAAAATTTGATTATATTACATATTTTCATGTTCCTAGGAGATTAAACCAAGTTACAGATACTCTAGCTAATCAAATTTTAGATTGGAATCTCACACACATATGAAAGAACACTCACATAAACATGTAAATACATTTTTTGCATACATGATCCATAAGACACAAAAGATAAAAAAAAACCATACATAATATCATAAAGTAACCAGAGTACATAGACGGACACAAGTGCCTCAAAAATATGACCAATCATGAGTCACGGGGCTTATGCCCTCAAAACATATATACAAGTAGTGCTCGTGGCATGTAAAAATGTGTAGCTAAGGTCAGGGCCTGTGGGCCCTGTTATACTGGTCCACAGCATTGGATAAACGCCGAAACAACTAGACCCAAGTCTGTGGTGCCCCCACTACATGAGGCTGCATAGATGGTGGAAGGTCCTCAATCTCTGCCATCGGGACCTTGCGAGTGAGCATAGTAAAGTTCCGCTCGACTCATCTTAATACCCTCTTAGCCTCCTTGGCTGGAAGATCTCCTGCTACTGTTGGTCCCCCTGTGGCGGAAGGTGCAGCCCTTGGCTAAGGACGATGTCTGTTCCTCGCATAGTCAGCGGGTCGCACTGGTCCCACATCTGCACACGATGAACACATATCCATCAAATACTCTGGTATAACACAAAAATGATATACATAATGAAAACAACATAAAAATGGCATATGTTAAAAAAAAAAAAACTACAAAGATGGAGACTTACCCATCTCCCCTCGCTCCTCACCAGGAGGTACAGGTATCTCAGGGTCTCTCAAGAAATCAATCTCGGCATACAGGTAAGCCTCTATAACCGGGACCTGTCGTGAAAACCACATGAAGAATTCATCATCAAAGGACTCATTGGTCCTTCCGCCACCCAATCGCAGTAGTAATACTTCCCATCTACACACAGCAGAAAGAGAGGCCTGATGTCCTCATACCACTACTCGAGGACCAAAACTCAGAACTCTCTCAAAAAAGAATGAACACAGAATGGTCCCAAACCCGAAGTTCCTGTTAGCACTTGGTAAATTTCCTAGAGGCTGAAAAAGAAGAAATCTACAAAGGTAACCTTAACCAACTGCTTTTAAAGCTGGGATTTAGCCCTTCCAGCTTCAGAGAGGGATCTCTCTATATGATTTAGCTTTGTTTTTAATTTCAGATATTAGGCTAGGTAAAGAAACTGTTGGTTTTGTTGTAAAAGAGTTTTTGGAAATTGGTTGAGACGGTCTACACATCCATTGGGCTATGGGGTCTGTGTTTAATCAAATCTGAGAAATAACCAGAAATGCCAAAGAAGACTTTCACAGGGCAATATAATACACTCACTGGATCTTTTAGTAATTAAGATGATGGATGGAAGAACATATGAGGAAAATAACTTCAACTAACAAGCAATTAAGAATTTCTTAATTGAAGATATTAGAAGATAAACATTTAAATCTTAAGAATTAGAAATAGGGTATCGAATATAAATCCTGCAACTTAACGCTATTCATAAAGATTAGATTCAGAAAACAAAATGAATACAGAGAAAGAAAAACATTTAACTTAGAAAATCAACATCACCAGTGAACATACGCAAGAATCCTGTTAAAGTGCCTCTTATTTATTAATGGTAGATATTTTCAAAAATAGTACAGTTTGATAGCAATAGGGTGTGCGAATCAACAACCCTCGATACTTCGAAAGATGAAGTATTTATAATTCAAAATACAAACGTTCCTGTCATAACTGATCAGGACGTGCTCATACTATTTTTAGACTAACTAACTTAACTAATTGAAACTATCTGATGACTCGATACAACTGTATGTTGAATTTATGGGGTAGGTCTTTGGCGAGGTGCCTTCGCAATCTCTTCTGATTGGACAGGTGACTAGATTGTGACAACTCATCTGCTAATCTAGTAAATCACACAGTTCTTCCCATCTGAGATGACCTGGCACTGTGACTTTAAGCAATCTCCGATACACTTCATCCATGTCTGTATATTTAGCAAATGTAGGCTTGATGATGAATATGTGTTTAATCTCATGTTGGATACTAATATCCAACTGCAAGGCATCCATGAATGCTTTTCCTGTGATGCTTCCCTGTATCCCTGCAAACTTGGAGTTGTCCTTAGACACTTCAGTCAACCTTTTCTTGTAATCAGGGAGTGTCATTAATTTGTCATTAATGACCTTTAGGCCAGGTAGGCCCTTCCTTTGGAGAGCATCTATCCTATTGAAAAACCTCTGCACTCCTTGATCCATGACTTGAATCTTCTCCTCAATTTGAAGCATGAGACCTCTTTTGGTTAGAACCCTTTTGACTTAAAGTATAGTTTCTGTCCTGTTCTCAATCTTTAATTCTTCTAGTTCCTCCCTGGTCTTGGAATTCAGGAACCTTATGATTTCATTCGCTTGGGCTGGCATTTGAGGGAAAATTCGGGGAAGTGATGAATCTGAGGAAAGAGATACAGGGGCAAATTGGACTCCCAGAGTCCAATTTCGTCACTCTGGTCCAGGAACACCTCCCGAAGCCATGACTGCAGATCAGAGAAGTCAAAACTGCAGATAGTATCCGCTATCAATCGATCTTTATCGACCAAGGGAATTTTATCTAGGTCAACAGGAGGAGGAAGAAAAGGATTTTCTTCTTCTTCCGCTTGTTTGGACTTTGACACCATTTCAGATACTGTACCTGTAAATAAAAAATATGTTAGTGGGGTCAACTGGACTGTAGGTGAAGGCGATGCGAAAGCAACGGAGGAATAAGAGGTTTCTGGCGCGATGGATGAATAACGAATGCAAAGGGAAAATGGTAGTTTTATTCAAAATTGGGGTCGGTTTGGCGCGAGAGATACGATCAGCATGACAACGGGCATATTATCCAGTTATTAATGGATAACAGGCCACTTGGGGTGATTTGGCAGGTGACGGTGACCAAAGTATACGAACAACTGACGTGGAGGTTGGTGATTGGAGGTAAAAGTCGCCAAAGGAGGCTGTTCATGAGTGAAGGGGGTTATGGTACTGACAGCATGGACTGACAGAAGTTATGAGAAGTGACATGACCGCGGGAGCAAGTGGAGCAAGTGGACTCAGTGGAGGATAATATCTAGGGGCGACGAGATGTCAGGCAACATGTGGGGGATGGGACTTCTGGACCAATAGGACAATACCACATGTAACAAGGGGCCTTTCCTAAGTAATATTAATTCTGGACCCCCCCCTGTGGTTAAAATCAGAACACCAAGGGGGGTCCGAAATCCATTATGAGCCATTGATCTATGTATTTTCTTCCTGGCCACAGATCTGAGCGCATTCTTTAATACCCATTTCGGACCCCCCCCTCCCTTAAAGGCAGAACGGACGGGGGGGGGTCTGGAATCCAATGTGAACCATGGATTTAAGTGCTTTGTTCTGGACCGTCCAGATGTGCACCCATGTTATAACCAATT
>JZKD02S0343313.1:125514-139402 GCA_000966675.3 Picea glauca
GGCCTATCCCCCTGGCTGGGGGGTCTCTAGGGCAAGCAGGCCCCCAACGGGGGTTCGGGGGCTCCCGAAGCAAAAATTGCCTTGTAAAAGTATATTGTAATTTCATTGTAAATTTGGATCGTTCATTATAAGGTCGCAAATCTAACGATAGAGATTATGTTAAGGTTTTTTTCCCTAGAAGGCAACCCTCTTTTATGAGGGAAATGTATTGCAGCTATGGATGATGGTGAATATTGTATTCTGAGAGAGGAGACTATGAGAGAAAGAAGATGAAGTTACAACGGGTTTTGTTGTAGGTTGTATCCCTTCATTTGCTGGATAATAATAAAGGAAGGACTTGGCAATTTCTCTGGTGGACGTAGCCCACATTGGGTGAGCCATGTAAATCTGTGTCTCTCTTGTATTGTGTGTCTTTTGTGTTTTGTTTCTGCATTTGTTTTATTTTGTTGCTCCGCGGTCTTGTTTTTCTAACACCAAGCTTACCTTCTTTGGGCTCATTAAACTTACATCGAAGGACATTACCATTGTGTGTTTTGTTAACCGCATTTTCATACCTTATACGCCATCCTTGTAACACTTTGCTTTTGCGTCCTAACACCCTTGGCCCCTGGAGGATTTTTCCCGAGTATCATTATTTTGAACATCAGTCTTGTCCTTGCACCTTGAACTTGTATGTTTGTAGCACTCGTTCCTCCATTGTAATGTAACATTCCTTTATTCTTTTTCCAAAATCATTGAAAAAAGACAAAAAAAAATCAAATATACCCCAAAAACAGGAAGGGAAAAATATTTTCTTTATTGGCAGCATAATGAGTCGCCCTTGGATAAAGCACATTTGTTCATTTGTTCATCAATCTTTGGGATGTAGTACGACCTTAGGAAGCTGTTCTCGCCACATAGAGTTGGGTCCTCCTCCGTTTTGTTATTCTTCCAAACATATGGAGAGTTTGCGTTGCTTCTTGCTTCGTAAACTTATGATTAATGCAATGCTGCCTAAGTCTCATCATTTATCGTGTTGTTGTCCAAGGGAAGTTTCTACCAAGCCTAAGTCGGCCCCTCTGCAATTTTTCTCTTTCCCTCATACTTGGCCATTCTTAATGTCCAATCAAGTCCTTGTTTGAAATCAATGAAGCCTTCAGTATGATCATCAAGATTATCTAGTCCATGACTGACGAGTCATTGAATACCTCTGGGTAGTGAAGTTGTACACTCATATTACACTCCTACCTTGAGTTTTGAAGATTTTAAAGTTGTTTCTCGAGCTCTGAAGATCTCATCTCCAGTCATCAGGATGTATCAACTTCTAGAAGATGGATACTATATATGTATATCTTTTTGATTTCGAGATGTAGCTCCGTTGTGTATTGTTCGCAACTACACTTTATATAGTTATTTGAAATGGATCTACAGTGTATTTTCTTGGTATCCATGATTCTATTTTATCCCAAGCATGGGTATGCCCACCTCGGTGAGACATTTGTTATTTTGCAGATGACGCCTCCCAGTTCCTGGTCCCTGGGCTCAGTTGTTCGGCACATCAGTAAAGATTGGTAATGTATTTTGGCCATCAGATGCTCTTTCGACCTCACACATTAGGGGTCATCTGTTATAATCCTAATTTGCACCATACATGCTTACCTGGCATTAGGCCATCTCATATCCCTTCTTTTCCAAAAGCACTGTTGAAAAACTCTTTAAAAAACCTCTTTTATAAGGTCCCACGTGCCCTACTCCATTACTGCATTTGTGTACATGCTAGCTGACCTCAAACAACCCGCATGGACTGACAAAAGCATGAAAAAAAGGAAAGTTTCTGATGGAACACACAACATTGGGTGAGTTAACTGAAACTCCTAGCCACGCATGGCCGAGGGTTTGTCCAAATACCTAGCTTCTTCTAGCCTATAAAAGAAGGGTTAGGGGTCCCATTTAGAGGAGGAGAATAAGAGTAAAGATACTCTGCCCAATTGCATATTCCCATTGTCCCAACCCTTTAGACATCCTTGTGCAAGAAGAGATACAAAGCAAAGAAGTTGGAGGACATTTGAAGAGGAGCCCAGGATCAGGATTCACAGAGCAGTGGCCGATCTCGACATTGTAAGTTGATTCATTAAAGTTAATAATAAAGAAATGATTTTCCCGTCCCACTATATGAGTTCTTCATAGTTCAGTATATATATGTTTGAATCTCTAACCCATTAGTCTGTAGGTAAAATGCATGTGTAGTTTGTTTCTTGTTTTGTATGCAGGTCAGCCTTGGGAGGAGAGCTGCCAATGAGCAGTCAAGCGTGAGGAAGGTTCGACATCAACCATCCAGAACAAGGTATGTTGGTCTAACTATGTATTTTCTGAAAAGAAATGGGGATTAAGTCTGGGATGGAAGTAGAAAGTAGTTTTCTTTTGTTCATATCTGCATGCATACTATAACCCTATTTGCTATTCCGTAGGGGGATTTCCCACCACAACAGGAGCAGAGTTCCATAAAGGAGTCTGGAATATATGGGGTCGATCCCACTTGGGAAATTTTTGTGGATGCGGTAAAGGAACAATATTACCTTGTTGGCAACTATGAGGACTAGTACATGAGGTGAACCACACCGTGATAAGAGAGGGGCCAAGCAGTTCCAGAGTTCACCAATACCTTCCATACCTTGCGCACCAAGATGGGTATCAAAGACTCCAAGTGACATTTGGTTATGAAATACCATGGGGCTCTACATAGATACATCCAGATTGAAATGGATTTTCTAGATATCTCATCACTTGGTGCTGCTTATCGATATGCTGTTAAAATCGAGAAGAAATTTAAGCACCAGAATAAACGGGAATTTGGGTCTACAAATCCGCAACAACCAAAGTATGACAAAGACAACCCTAACAAATAGTCTCCTGAAAACCATTCCAAGACACAAGAAAAGAAGGATCACGGGAAGACAAAGAAGGACACCAGAAAATGGTGTGATTTCCACAAAAGCCCCTGGAACAACATTGATGAATGTTGCTCAAAAGAGTCATTAGTGGCTGAGATCAAAGACAAGGAGTTGAAACTTGATTCTAAAAATAATGGGAAAAGATAGATCATCGATGCAGACCCCACTGTTATTGTCATGACTGCAACAATTCAACCAGAAGAACCAATAGATCCTGAAGAGGGGGAGCATATTTTTCATTCACAGATGTGGGTGAAGGGGACCATGTTTCATTTTATTGTTGATAGTGGAAGCCAAAAGAACCTCATCTCAACAGAGGTCGTCAAATAGTTGGGATTGTCGACAAAACCACACCCGCATCCATACAACATTGGGTGGCTTCACCAAGGACGAGATCTTCGTGTCAGCCAGCAGTGTCGATTGTCATACATAATCCATCCCTTCAAGGATGAGGTATTATGTGATGTTGCCTCACTGGCTGTTTGTGATGGTCACTTGGGCCAGCCATATATGTGGAAGCGCCATGCTATTTATGAGTCTTGACCCCATAGTGTCATTGTTACTTTGGGGGGTCATCTCTGCAGAATACCAAAGGTAGTTCCAACTACTGCCCCACCTAAACAGTGCTGCAAGGTAGTAT
Source organism: Picea glauca (assembly GCA_000966675.3). Lineage (NCBI taxonomy): Eukaryota > Viridiplantae > Streptophyta > Pinopsida > Pinales > Pinaceae > Picea > Picea glauca. The sequence continues at coordinate 129,085 of JZKD02S0343313.1, forward strand.
CTCATACTACAAAATTCATCTTCTTTACAATCTATTCAAAAGGTGAACAAAAGGATACTGCAACCACCACAGCTTCAACCCAAGCACCTTCTATCCAACAAAAGCAGGTCGATAAGGTTGCAACAAAGCACAAAGATTTCTTCTGCACACAGTCATCTAAAATATCCAGACTGGTTAAAAAGGTCCAAACCTTCCAGCCAAATGTTCGTGATAGCCTTCAACAAGATAAGCAACGCCACTTCTCCAGCAAGGCAAGCAGATCACCAAGATTCAGATTCAATAATCGCTTTCCCCTCTCCCCCAGGAACTCAACGCAATGGAGACCATTGCTTCCTAAGGAGGGAGGATTGATCTAGGTGGATATCGGTGGCCACCCACCTTCTCCAACTAGCCCAAAACATGTTTTTGGCAATTTTGGTAATTTACTATTTTTAGTAGTTTTTAACTTTCGGGGCCATTTTGAGGCCCTAAACGATGTTTTTTGAGAAAACGGGGAGCAACATGGATCATAGATCATGTTTATCACCCAAAAGTTGTATTTCTCGGACAGATCTTTCCAACGAGCTATCGTGCGCCCCAAACAGAGATCGTATGCCAAAGTTACGCCCTTGGGAAGTTGACGTATCAACTACCCCCATCGGGGCCCACAAACCTTTTGGATTTTCATCTTCTGGGGTTAGGGTTTTGTATTTTACTTTTGTTAAAAAGGACCTTAGAGCCTCATTGTGATAATCATCTTCTCACGGATGCGATTAGTTGTCACATCTCTTCTTAGAGATAAGCTACCACCATTCTAGTGAGTCTTTCACTCTATATTTTACAGTCTCTGTACATTTATTTCGTTAATAGAAATCGTGTATTACTGTATATTTGTGAATCTTGTTTTATTTCCTCTATATATTTTTTATATTGTTGTCTCTCTTGCAATATCTCTGTGAATTTCTTTATTATATCTCTGATCTCATTTCATGCCGAAAATAATCCGAATCAGACGCCCTTGTTTCAATTACTTCCATAGTTTTATGAGTTCAAAGTTGAAATGATTTTTTTAGGAGTGCATGCTAACATGAACGGATGCTGAGGAATGGAAGCTGTGGAATGCACGCTCACGCTGCAGAAACATTTGGCAAGAAACTAACTTTAAAAAAAAATGATTTAGGGTTATATTGGTATTTTTTTCTATAAAGCACTTTTGATAAGAAAAGTAAATTAATATTTATAGATAATATATTATTTATCACAAATAACACTTCTACAAAACTTGTCATGCATTTTTATAAGAACATTCAATTAGATTTGTAACATTTTTTAACAATGAACTTGGTGTTTTTGAGAATTAATGAAAACTTTCCATCCTTTAAATAAGGGGAAGTACTCAGGGGTATTCCCGACCGGGCATTGTATCTTGGAAAATAAAAAAAAATGATTGTAAGAATGAGTCACGGTAATTTTGAAATAAAAATTACAAATGTTGTTGACTAGAATACAAACACACACACTCAATATCAAATTAAATGGTAAGAAAAATATCTTGCATGGATTTGAAATCAATCATATGTGTGGGATACTTACAAGTACTTCAAGTTTCTAAGATTCTAGGACTTGGGAAATGACTCGACATACAAGGTTAAATACATATGTCTGTTTCCAAACAACTTGTCAAACATGAGTTCAAGGTTGTGTTGACGGGGCATAACTCACCCTGCAACAACAAGGGGTATTCCCTAATACATTGTCCAAATTAGACTATGCACTGTTGTTTTAGGAGACCCATCCAGAATATGGCTTAGTTTCCATTATTGGTTATGAGGGTGGGAATGGATGGTTATGCAATGTAAATATATAGATGAATACTATGTACGAAAATAAATCTAATCTACTGCTAATCTATCCTATTTTATCCTAGCTAGGACCAAAAACTAAAGTAACCAAAGTGAGCTATAATGAAACTAAACTCTACCAACATCCTCATATAGATAGCTGAAATAAAGGTGCAAATTTAGAAACATGTGCATACATACAAATAGATAGAAAATTCTAAATTATATTTTTGCATGCACAACAACTCATGGGCTTAGGACTTACAAATATAAGAAAGAATAACAATACTATAGAATAACATTGAATACATCAGATTAGTCTATAATAAAACATTGTGCTTATAGTCTATGTGATCAACATACATTCCACTTGAAATAGTTCAAAGCAAAAAAGCCACACACACAAGTTCTCCTTTCTTTTGAAAACTGGCCCTAAGGGATTCTTAATATTCATTAACACATTATCTTTCCTTGAATTAGTTTCCAGTCTATACAATGATTGAAGATCCTCCTCAAAGTGGGTCTCTTATTCTATTTATACTCTTTTTCCTAACTATTTTGTGATTCTTTGTATTCCCCTAAAGAAACTATTACAAAACTGTTCATCTCCCCTCTTCCTGATGACATGTGTACATATAAAATAAAAAAATGGGAGCAATTCAAAAAAGAAAAAAATAGGGTAGATGTAATAACAATTTCAAATTTTCTATTTTTTCCTTTTACAGATTCTTGTCCCAGAGGGATTCTACCAAGATTTCTAGCTGATCATGCAAATAAACAATTCTACGGTATGCATGCTCTTCTATGGTAGTTGTGTGCATCGCCACATTGTTGTCGAGAGTTTGCATATATTTTGATAATGTATCCTTGAATGCATGAACCATATTATGGACCTTTGTTGGTTAAATAAGGTGTTGTTATATCATATCCATCATTACTATGGTTCCTGCCTCAGTGACTCCTCGTATATGACTCATGCTATCAAGTACCTTGTCTACCATTTCTTCCATTATAATATTTTTCCAAGATCCTCTAGTTGGGGAAGTCGACATAACTTGAGTAATTATTATACCACTTTATGTATGTGAGAATAGATTTCCATTGAGCTGGTAGTTTCTTGGTATAACATTTGTCTAAGTTGCTGGAAGAGGTTCAATGCATAGTTGTTGGTTTTTATTTCCCTAAATGAGGAGAGATAGAGCTCTGCCGGTGCATCTAGGTTTTTTGTGATCCATGTATTAATGTTGTTCATTCCCTCCCAAATAATTATGAATTATGTGAGCTTTGTTTTCACTATTCTATGTTGGTCTATGAAAATAGAAGCTAAGTCCTGGAACATGTACATGTGAGTGTACATGTCGATAAGGGATTCTTCAAGCTCATTCATGCCATTTTTTGTGCTTTCCTTGAAACTATGGAGGCTTCCCTCATCGATATTTAACTGACGAAGATTCTCCTCTAGCTCCCTAATCCTTTATTCTTTTACAAAATTTTTCTAGTGCAAATTCCATATGTTATCCTTTGTGGAATTCCAAAAAGAGGATCTAGTTGAGGATATGGCTAATGGATCCTTGCTGACATGTTCTATTATGAGTATCTTTGTAATGAATGAAACCGGGTCCCCCCTAGTAGAGATACTTTTTCCTCTTGTTATTGTACAATTATACTAGATGCTTTGTCATATATGAACTTCCTCAGGTTGAGTACACCATTTGGCCTAAGTGGAGCACCGAGTCCCAATATTAGTCTGTTGAATTGTGCATGTCCACTGGCACCGACTATTTATATCTCAGGGATATCAATGTCCATTGGGACTGTTGTTATAGAGTTTGTACTCAAGGCTTAGAGGTACAATGTCTAGGCATTTGAAAGTGAATAAGGGGTAGAGAAGGAAGAAATGTCAACCTTCGACAAGGGAAACTAGGGTTGATTTCTAGGTTGTTGTCTAGCTTCCAACTGTTCCTGGATGTTTATGTCCCTTTCAATCACTGCCCATGAACGTTCCAGTTCTACCCAGGTAGTGGTTGTTTTAAGAATAGTATAAAAAGGATTCAAGGCAATATGTGTTTGATATGATAGTTTAGGTTCAATATTAGGCTGTCTTGTCACAAGGACAGTCATAGAGGAACAAAATGACAAGAAAATCTCAAAGAATTTTTTTAGATGCTGTCTCAATTTCGGTCGTGTAAAGGAGAGTTATAGCTCCGATAGTGAAAACATGATACAAACCAAAGTCCCTTTCTCGTAACTGAGTTATATTTTAATAAATGTGTATGAGGTGTAAGAAAAACATTAAGCTGTCTATCATGTAAGGCTCCTATCAAGGGAGAATCTCACTTATAAATAGGAGAAGAAAAAAGATAAAGAAATAACCTGATGAAGCATAATATATAGAAATCTAAAATGTTCACTGGTCTTATACCTGCTGATAGATGGTACAGAGGAAAAATGGTAAACAATATAGAAAACTAAAATTTATTCACTATAGTAGAGGTTGTACTAAATTATAGCGAAAAATTCATAAGATACATATATGAAATGAAATGAAATATGAAATATAAGGAAACAAACTCATAACACAGTCATAACGGAATCGCGAATCTTCAGATTTTCTTTGTATTAACTCTTGAGGGAGAAAAATATCTATTACAATCGACCCAAAAAGGTCCAGCCCTTGTTCCTTCCTTCTATTGTATAATTATACAAATTTACATATGATGGAATCCCAATCGTTCCAGGATTTTCAGTTACAACGAGAAGGAGATCAATCATGTCATTTCTTTATCCTATGTCTTTATTTTGTACCAGAAGCATGCCCTCTTGCATGCTCGGTACAAGTGACACATTTTTCCACCAGCCGAGATATCAACCTTGAAGGTTCCGCTTGACAATTGGCCTAAAAAATGTAACAATCTCTGACTAATTGCAACAACCTTTCTTCCATCTATCGGTCTAGGGTGTCGATAGCGCACAATTGCACACTTGGTTTAATAATCCATTTATCTATTTGAACTATGTCTGCCAAAGTTACTTGTGAGACTTTGACTGAATCTCTTTCTTCTTTATCATTTATATCAAGCGAGAGTTTCGCCATATTCATCTTGCTCACTGTCTCAGCATTACTCTCACTATCAATGCATAACATATTTCCATCTATAGAACTGAAAGCCTCTTCACAGGATTTCCTTACCTTCTTGGCTTGCAATTTGCCTTCTTATATGCCGCATTCCCATTCTCTCAACAAAATATTACCTCGAATCTGTTACGAAATGGAAAACTTAGAAATTTTTCCCAATTTCCTATTTGCTGTAGCTATTACAGCCTCTTGAAATGCAACCAGAGCTGCTCCAACTTCTCTCTCTTTGACATATAAGTTTTCTAATACTTGATCAATAAGCAGACAATTGTCCCAAATTGTCTCTACCTTGGCAAGTGAACTCCACTGGGTTGAAGAAACCCTACTCCGAATCTCCATAGCCCGGGACTGGAATATCCCGATATTTATAACTTGGCTTTTGACGAACTCTAATCTAACCTGTAGCTGCCCTATCAAGTCTCTTTGTTGGCCTACCTGTATTTGACTGGTCTGAGCTACCAGCTCTGCTTGTTCGAGATTAGCTTTGAGCAACTCAATTTCCTTTTTATCGACCATCCTTGCTTGTTCTATTCCTGTGTTTGCCTGGTCTTTAGCAGTTTCTTCTGCTGTGGCTAGTTTAGCTTCTAAGGTTTTGATGAGGTGATTTTTTCGCTTCAGCTGATTTTTCAAAACCCCGACTGAAAATTGGTTTGTCGTAGCATACACCTCTAATGATCCGGCTATTTCTGTCGTGAATTATTCCTTCTTCATATCTTTCCCATCGGTCAACACCTTGAAATTCTTGGCCATTGATCCCTCTTCTTGATAGAATTCTCTTTTTACCACAACTTTTCTCTTTTTATCAAAAAATAACTCATTTGGCGGAATCTCTTCCATCCTTATAGGTCTCAATTCTTCATTGAAAATACACCCTGCATCTATGTTCCCCTTATTTGACTGTAAGGGAGTAATGGAGGCAATGGGATCTCTGATTTTCTTAGCTGATTGGCATGGAGTCACAAATGGAGTCTTCTTTTTCGATGGATCAGGAGTTTTCACTTTTGGTTTCGGGCTCCTAGTTTGCTCTTACCTGTCCTGGTGTTTTTCTTGTCTAGGTGTTGTATCTTTGGAGCCTTCCGCTTCTTTTTGATGCACCTCTGTTGTTATTGGATTCTCACCCCTCAATATTGGGGGAAGACAACTCCATCGATGTTCTTGGAATTTTAAAACATCGGCCCTCTCTTCGGGTGCCAGGGCTTGTATCCGAGCAAAAACCTCAGCATAAGATCTCGTGCCTCCAAAAATGTCATCTGAGGGTGAATTTTCATGTTTGAAACTTTTAAGCCCGCAAATGGCTAAGTGATTACTTACGAACCTTTGTGGATCGTGCTTTTTGAATTCGACATGAACCAATTTCAGGTCCTCCAGGGCTGCTGCCTCAACTTTAGCATGCTCAAAATCTAACAAAGAATAGGAACTTAAATTAATAGGAAAAGGTGGCCATACCTTCTTAGAATATCCCTTAAGCTCCCTTCTTATGCCACCAATACGGTTTGTCTGGAAATATCACGGAAAGCAAGCCTATCGGGTATGAATAATGGTAAGGCATTCAGAGGAACAGAAGCACCGAAAACCATGAGATATGAAAATTATGATTCCATGTACCAGTTGGCTATACTACTCATATTTACCGCGATACTGTCTGAGATCCTGGGTGGCGAGTGGCCGAAGAAATTGACATGAAGTGGTACCATCACCCAGTTAAAGATTTCATACACAAAATCTGAGGCTTTGTCTTCCCACAACTTTGAATGGTAGACGTGGATGGGCTCAGCCTCCGATGGAGTCCAACTCCAACTCATCAAGGGAAAAGGTGTCAGAAAACATAGGGCGTCCATTATATACATGAACATAAAGATTGAAGCAATCTTTCCTCTCTCCCTCTGTGCTTGATACTTTGTAACTCTATTGGTCAAACTATCAGACTGTAGTTTAGCCTAGTCGAAGGAAAAACCTCCGACGACTGTATGAATTAGTGGCACCCACTGAAGGAAAAAATGTGAGGTGTCCTCTCTCCCATATAATCTGCAGGTCATCATAGCAATATATTTGAACTGTGGTTCCAGAGAAGCTATTGAATATATACCATTACTGTTCGTCCTGAACTTCGTAGGGTGTGAAACCCAATCTTTGATTAAACCAGACATAGTCTTGTCGTATCACGCACATACCTTCTGTTTAAAATTCTCTAGGAATTCAACATTGTAAACAAAGTTTGACACGACTGGAAACTTGTACATAGCCTGCAATTGTTTGGGTCTGAAAGTCCCAATGGTGACCATCTGCTCGTTGACGATGGTTCTGGTTGGTATATCTACATGGTCTAATGACCATATCGTAGTAAGGGAGCAGACATGGCCTAGACGCTACTTTATGCATTTGAGCTTGGATGACGGTCTTATACTTGGTGATCAGGTCATCTTTTTCATTTTTGCTGGAATCATCCAAAACATCTACCAATTCAGACTGTAGAACCTCAGAAATATATGACCAGGTCCTGACAGAGTCGACACTTCGAGGTGAAGTATCAGAAACGTTTTTTGAACCTTGTCTTGAAACCTCAATAGTGGCTTTAGATGCTTTTCGCGGGGCCATGGCGGGGGATTCTACTTTAGCTCTCCTGCGATAAAAATATGTATACATACAAAAATTAGTTTGCTCGTGAAAAGTTGGCTCTGCGTAGAATAGAAATGAAATTTGAGACAACAAATAAAAGATCCATGTCTTCGACTATTTAAAACTAGGTCATCCTTAGGGACATAATGGTCAAATTGTTCTTAAATATAAATTTAGCAATAAAAACCAAACCCTTACTTGTCAATTCGCCTAATTTCTAATTAATGTCATAAATTTTGGCAGTTCGTAATGCAAGTTGATGCAAAGAAAGTTTAAAATCACCTCAGAGACTGTGCATATTAATTTTTGTATTAAAACAAATGGAAATGTTGGCTTAGATTAATTAATTAGGCCTTTTTTTTTAAATGTTAATTAATCTTTCGGCATTCGCCTCATCGGGAGTTTTCACTTTAACCCTTTACACCTCTAAAACCCAAGATTGCAACAATTAGATTTGGTTAATACAAAACGTAACCCGGATTAAGTGTTTAATTAATTATGTTTTTATTTATATCACGACTTCGTAACTCGAGGCTTTGAAGGTATTCCCGGGAGGCTCGTATGCCGAGTTGCGAAATCGCGAGATCCTGATGATATGATCTAATTAAAAAGAAAGACAAAACTAGATTAAGTGTTTAATTAATTACATTTATATTTATATCGTGACTTCGTGACTCGGGGCTTCAAAGGTATAACTTTTGAGGGAAAACACGCCAAGTTGCGAATTCCTGACAGAGCTTAGCCGCGGCTAAACGTTTTACCTTTAACATTAACCTGGGTTACTAAAACAAGAATCTCACGGTTTCATCTATCGGGGTTACGACGGTAAGACTTTTGGAGCTAGCAAATGTCGAGACACGAAATCCTGATGATAATTAGCTGTGGTTTAGAGTTATTTTTACTCTTGGTAATGATCTGGGTAAACTTTTTAAAACTAGTTCGCCGTTTCACCCCTCGGGACTTGTAAACTATGTGATCTATAACTCCCGACATGCAACATCCCGAGGTAAAAAGGAGGGACTCGTTTAAACGAAAAAAAAATAAAAATAAATCTCACCTTAAGATTATGATAACCGTCACTGTTTGTGTGATGAGATTTCTGAGATTTTGGGAAAAATAAAGGAAAATATGAAACCGGCTTTTGATTTCAAGCATTAAGATATGAAATTTTAAACAGTCTAAAAAAAACAAAGGTGGCTCCAACATAGGCTCCAACTAGGGATCCCATTTTCCTGCAAGAAGGGAAGAACAATAGACCACTTACCTATATTGGGTAAATGGAGTCAATGGATTTAATCCATTGAAAATGTTCCCTAGAATGGGATACCGAAGGGGAAAAGGACTTCATTTTTTACTTTTGAAAAGATTTTCAAAACTCAGATACTTTTTAAACTTAGTTGTAGTCCCCTTCACGACTTTCTCCTCCTCGTTACTGAATTTAGGTTTGCATTAAGACAATCAAAATAGTTCTAGGAGACTTAACAGATCTTGTGGCTATCGGCTTGCATCAAAAGAAGAAAATTATATGTTTTTAATCAGGAATCCCTGTCTGAACTTGGGATGTAGATTAGGTTTTAAAAAGAATTGGTTACTAGAGCAGAGTGATATTCATGTATAAAAACCTTACAGATATCTCAGATATTGCTTCACTACCAGCGAGCCTGTTCAGTACCCCGGTGAAGTTATCTGGCCCTTTTTTTACTGAATTTCTTTTCACCACTTCATTTTATATTTATGTATTTAAATGCTGAGACAAGGGCAATCATTTCTTAATTTCCTTTCATCGTCTTTCGGACTAGGTGGGGTCAATCATTTCTGAATTTCCTTTCACCACCTGTCTTATAATTTGCCTTTTTAGAGCACGAAGATGGGGGGAATTAGTTTAGATGAAGGATGATAACTGTGTAATATTTTGCATTATAGGTCTATCAACTTACTTTGATTATTTGAAACCAACCTTTCCTTAAATTTCACAACACCTTCGTTCACAGGGAGAAAGGGAAAAATTAATTTTTTGGAGTTTCCTATTTGAGCAAGCCTCAATCTTCTGAAACTGTTGAAAAACCTAGAAAAGTTAGGATCACTTAAGCGTCACTTTGTTTAGTAAGGGACCGAGGAGTTGTGAAGACTTGCTTACTTTTCACAATCTGCTTTGAAGCTCTTGAGGTTAAAATGTAATCTCTTCTCCCTACGTATACTAAACCGGAAAGATGCTGGCTTTTCAAAGGTAAACCCGAAAACATAAAAGGGTGATAGATGGAGATCTATAAACTGAAAATAAAGGTCAAAAAATCAAAACTGACTCTTGAAAATCTTTTTCGGGGGTGCTTCACTTTGAGTGACTTGTTTATTTCGTCTTATTCTTTCATAAACGATTAACCATGGAAATGTTCTTTTATTTATTAGTTCAGACGATGTTGCTATATCTTATGAGGTTATCTCAGTTTTCTTTGATAGCCCTTCAGAAAAAGTCTTTTAGAGAATCTCACCTTTACCTTACCATTTCATTTTCTTTCCAAACTATCAAAAATCTTTTTTATCATCTGTTTAAGCCAATTTATTTTTTGATACACGACTTTATGTTTACTTCTCCTGCTCATTTTGATTGCAGCTAGAATCTTATAAAAAGACAAATATGAAGGTTATCGAGGCTTTTTGAAAGGTGTCAAAAATTTACGAAAGGAAAAGAAAATCGAAATAGAAATGCGTAATGAAATATATATATATATATATATATATATATATA
>JZKD02S0343313.1:139463-154972 GCA_000966675.3 Picea glauca
GACTGCTTATGTCATATAATGCTTCAGGTAATGCCCGTTGACAGGGGCATTGAGGATTTCACCATCTAGATTTTCTAGTAGGAAAGAATTTTTTCCTTCGAGAGATGAGACTCTGAATGGCCATACCAGAGGTGATAAAATTTACCATGTTTTGTTGTTTCTTCCCTCCTTGCATCCCACCTTAAAACTAAATCACCTGGGAGGAAATCTCTGTCCTTTGCCCTACAGTCGAATAATGCCTTCATGTCATCTTGATACTTCTACAACCTTTCATCTACTTCAACCCTGTGCTGTTGAACCTCGATTAGCTGGTTTATCCTCCTGGTGACATGATTAGGTTCTTCTTTTTGATCTTGCCACAATTTCATCACGAGGAGCGCTAAATTTATAGGTAACACTGCATCTGTCCCATATACCATCTGAAAAGGGGAAATGCCGATAGAATTTTTAGTGCCTATGTGATTCGCCTACAAGGCGTAGTTTAAATGCACATGTTTTCGTCCAACACTTTCTTAATTATATTGATCAGGATCTTGTTAGATGACTCGACCAGTCCATTTCCTTGGGGGTAGTATGTTTTAGAATGGCCAAGAATGATATTATACTTTTGGCAGAAGCTGATCATAGCCATAGATTTGAAAGCCTGGGAATTATCTGTGACTATCTTTCAGGGACAACCAAATCTTGACAAGATATTGTCTTCTAAGAAATCTATTACCACCGAGTCAGTTTCCCTTTTGGTTGGAATAACTTCCACCCATTTAGTAAAGTAGTCTGTGGTAGTTAAGATCCACTTGTGTTGGGCACTAGAATGTGGATTAATCTCTCCTATAAAATCTAGCCCCCATTGTTGAAAAGGGGCTTTAGTTTTGACCGGAACTAAAGGTAGCACCGAGAGTTTCTGTTTGCCTGCAAATAGATGACAAGGGTTACGGGCTCGGACCTTGGCGTTAACGTCTGAGAAAAGTTTTGGCTAGTAATACCTAGCCCTCAGAATTTTGTAAGCTATGGCCCTCCAAGAGTGATGTACTCCACACACTCCTTCATGAAATTCACTTATAACCCTTTCTGTTTCCGATTCGACTAAGTAGATTAACAAGAAACTGAGTGGGTCTTTCCAATATAGTTGATTTTGGCAATACAATACTTAACCACATGAAGCTTTAAAGTCATGGATTTTGATGGCTATAGTTCACTCAGGCATTTTAGAGTCAATAGGTAGGATACTATGTTTCTGTACCATTCTGATGATACGAACTTCTCCTCGATCTTAATTGCATTTGTTCGTTCATCAAGCTCGTTTATGTTCATGTATTCCTCACATTCCTGCAGGCAGTTTATATCCAGAGCTCTGAGATTTGATTCAACCAAAAGTTTGGCCAGGCCTTGTCCCTTTATCAGTTTAGTAGGTTTGATTTCTAGGTCAAATTCTTGAATCTTAGCAAGCCATCGTCCTCTTTTCCCATCACTGTTTAGTTGTACTAAAATATCTTTCATAGAACTTGTAGGTACGTACACAATTATCTTGGAGTGTAATACATATGTTCTAAATGACTTCAGTGCTTTTACCATGGCATATGCTTGTTTTTCTATTATATCATATTTAAGTTATGTGTCTCTGAGGCTCTTGCTGAAAAATGCGATCGACTATTCGAAACCCTCTTCGTTTTTTTGGAGGAGCACCGCAACAATCGTATGTTCAGAGGAAAACGAGAAAATAAGAAATTCTTTTAGATAATTGGGGCTTGCCAACATAGGTGCCTCGGATATGAATTTATTAATGTGTGCAAACGACGCTTTGGCCTCTATTGTCCACTTTACTTCGCTGTTCTTTTTTAGCATATCTGTGATCAATTTTACAATTTCAGCGAAATTTGGGATAAATCTTCGTAAAAAAAATATTTTTCCTAAGAAAGATTGAATTTCTTTTACATTTCTAGGAATGTTTATAGTGTCTATCGCTTCAACCCTCTTAGGATCAATATTAATTCCATCCTTAGATACAATATGACCCAAAATTTTACCTTCTTGCATGGCGAAGTGTGATTTCTTGGGGTTTAAGGACAGACCAAACCTGCGACATTTTTCGAACGTTTGTTTAAGATGTATCAAATGCTCTTCGTTGGATTTGGAGAAAACTGTTAAATCATCGAGATAGATGACTATGAACTTATCCCTCTCTCCGATGAAAGTGATGTCCATAGCGCGTTGGAATGTGGCTCCTGCATTCATCAAACCAAAAGGCATTTTATCATACATGAACATACCCCAAGGGGTAGTAAAAGCTATTTTTTCTTTATCTTGTTCATTCATGGCAATTTGATTATATCTAGAGAAACCGTCAATCATAGACATTATGTTCGCCCCAACTACCCTTTCTAGCACGTGATCCATTTTAGGCAGTGGATAGTTGTCTTTAAGAGAGGACTTATTTAGATTTCTAAAATCCACGCACAGTCTAATTTCCCCACTCTTTTTTCTGACCGGGACCAGGTTTTCCACCTAGTCGGAATATCTCAGAGGTACTATAATTTTCGCCTCTAAAAGATTCTTCACTTCTTTCTCAACCACATGCAATAAAATGGGGTTGATCTGCCTAAGTTTTTGTCTAAAGGGTTTGACCCCAGGCTTTAGAGGTATCTTGTGATCGATCACGGTAGTTTTGTAAGTTCTTAACTCCTCGTAAGACTAGGCGAAAACGTCTTTAAATTGTTTAAGTAGGTCCTTATACTTTCCTTTTATTTTAGGGGGGAGGATTTTAGATATTTTAACCATCCTGGACTCTTCTTTGGTTCCTATGTCACAGTCCTTAACCTCTTCTAGTTGGGGTTGCAAGGTGGATTTTACATGTATGTCGTTTTGATCAAACAATATTTCCAGAGGGATTAGTCCTTTCAGAATTAGGTTATTTTTTAGGACCAGCATGCGATGATTTGTGATTTTGTCTTGGAAAGATTAAGGGTCCTCCCCTTCTTACATGATCCATATATGGTCATTCTGATTTTGTTGATCTGCGTGAGTTTCAGAAAATTCACCTACTGCTTCAAGAAACTTCTTAATTTGTTCATCATCCTCAAAAACCTGCCAATGCTGGATATTATCCGGTATAGATGGTCTGTGTCTTATCTCTATGTGATACTTCAATTTAAAGGTTGTAGGAGGAGTGAAAGTTGAAGCTGCTTTAGCTAATGCATCAGCCTGTAAGTTTTCTGTGCATGGGATGAAGTGGACATTTACATATGAGAAAAAGTTTTCCATTAGATCCCAGGCACAATTTCTGTATGATCTTAATCTGGGATGCTTGGCCTGGTATTGCCGATTTATTTGTTTGACTATCAACTCCGCATCTCCTTATATCTCTAGATTTTTTATTTTTAGCCTCCTGGCAGCCTCTAATCCTAAGACCAAGGCTTCGTATTCACATACATTGTTAGTATAATCTATATCCCATTGTAGTTTGTAAGAAAAAGGGACAATGAACCTTTCTTTAGGTGCCACAAAAATCACTCCTGCACTAGCCCCTTCGTAAGACAAGGCATCGTCAAAAAACATTTTCCAGATACCGGTGCTACACATATCCTCAGTCATGTAACCTGAATCTTCATTCTCTATATCGTTTTCCTCTATGAAACCATCTAAACCGTCGTCAAAAGATAAGATACAATTTCCTAAATCTTGATCTGCAATGTAAATAGGGAAATTGTTTGGATTTTGGGGGTCGCTTACTGTATATGCTAACCTCGTCTCCCTGTACAACTGAGTAAATTTCCCACCAAACATAGGAATCATGGAATACGTCATATCCAGTTGAAGAGAACCCCCCAGTTTGGCTCCCCATGACCTAGACAACAGTAAGACGTACTTGGGGGGAATATCAACAATGACCACATCCATCAAGATGCTCTTAACTAGGACCTGCACCAGGGTGACTACTAAATCCTTTATCATTCCCATACGCTTAACTTTTCTCAAATCAAATGAGTAAAGATCTCCGTAAGGTTTGGTGATATGGAGACCCAATCTGTCCATAATAATTTTAGGCATCACATTATGTGAGGCTCTAGAGTCTAGCATGCAATTATGTAGAAGTTGATCGTACACGTTTAAGGTGATATAAAAGGGAGAAACAATGTCTTTGGCTCCTTCAAAATGTGGACCAAAAGTGATGTTGGGCTTATCATCTTCCAAGTTTAAAATGTCAAATTGGATTTCTAGCTCTGAAACGCCTATCACTTTGGTAATCTACTTTCGATAACTTGGGTTTTTCGCTAACTCTACCTGAGGAATTGGTATCTTAATTTTATTTATCTCGTTTTCGAAACTGAAAACTCCGCTCACCTTGTCTGTTTCTCTAGTTGGGACTTCCAAATCCTTCTTTTCCAACTTATTTTTCTGGACTGCCTTATTACTCACGATCTTGGTTAAAGGTGTATTTGTATTATCTGCTTTGGTTTCTTGTGTTTTAGTCTCAACCTTTTCCACTTCGGGTTCTTGCGCGTTTACTACTTTCTCTTTGCTATTCGGTAACATGGTTTCTTTTGGGGTAGGCTCATAAGTTTGACCTCTTGGGAGAATTTTCTTAGGTTGAGTAGTTGAAATAGGCTTACCCTTAGATTTCAAGTTATACTTAGGTTGGACCTCGGCCATTATCATACTGGTTTCTTTTTGATAACTACAAAGGTTAGTATAATCTCTTTCTTCACCCTCAATAGATGATTGTTGAGTGTTTAGAAATTTTTCATAATCCTCTCTAGTTAGATAAGGTTGTGTGCAGTCATCACCCAAGTTCGTGACATCATCATCTAAATCTCCGAAATCTTGGAGATCATTCACTCCTATAAAATTTTTGTTATTTAGGGGAGTTTGTATTTTCTGATCTTCATTTTTTATCTATCTTCGCTGGTTTGGGGGATTGGGATTCCTCTTGAAATCCTCTTTGGTGAAAGAATCAGCTTTTGCCTATTCTAGCTCCATCCTGGATATCTTATTAGACAACTCCTTAATTACCCTAGCCATATTGTTTGCTTTGTCATCTGTGTATCTATTAGACCCTGACGGCCCTGCTTGTTCTCTAAAGGGTCTAGTTTCTCAGTTTCTTGTTTCTACTTTATCTTTTAACTTACCAGAAGCCATCATATTTGACTCAATTTCTACAGCGTCATCTTGCATTCAGTTTAGAGTAGCTCCCCTTATTTCTCGTAAAAGAAGTGCAAAATCTGGTTCGAAAGCCCCCGCGAAAGTTACTTTGGCTGCGGGTTGGGACGGTCTAACCTCGGCTAGGATTTTGTTATACAGCTTGTTGAATCTTTGAATAAACTCCATAATTGTTTCTGAATTCTTTTTTCTTAAATACCCAAACTCGGTTAAATAGTATAGGTGGTCCTTTCTTTCACCCCATTGTCTAAGGAAAGCATCTTCCAAGGCATCATAGGACAAGATAGATCCTACAGGTAGACTCTGAAACCAAGTTCGGACCTGAACTTCGAAGGTTTGGAAAAAAAGCCTCGAATACACATCTTCATGTTCAAGACCTAGGATTTCTGCAAATTGATTAAAGAAATTTATGTGTTCGGCTGCGGTCAGATCTCCTTCCCTAGTGAATTTTGACAATTTTTTTATATAATTTTCGGGAAGGTCATGCAAAGGAACGGGCAATACCAAAGGAGTGTATATTGCTGCCACTTTAGCAAACACTCTGGGAGGGGGGGCAGGCCCTTGGCCTCCAGCTCCTCCCCCAGGAGCACCTCCACCTCCTCCTCCGACAACCCCTCCACCTCCCCCTCCGGCGGCTGCCATCGTTATTAGTGGAAAGTTGTAAAGGAGGTTTTGGAAGATTAAAAGTGAATCTTTACTTTCTTTGCGAGGCAAAAAATCCAAGGTTGACTGGTAAGGGATGTGAGGGCTTGCTTCTTCAGATTTGCAAGAGATGTAGTCAGGGGAACCAACGGGTGTGGAAACTGGATGCATGAAATATTCTTCGAGACTGTGTGAGGTCACAAAATTCAATTGAAGAGTTGACGATATATCGATAGTAGATAAATTTTCTACAGGACTTTTTCCTTTATGTTCTACAGAGGTTATCGAACGGGTTTCACTTCTAACTTCATAGCAGTTTGATGTTAGATCCTTAGTGTCGTAAAGAGGGTTGTGTGAATTTGAAGGTTCAGAAGAACTCTTGGTCTTCAATTGTGGGTATTTAAGCTGATAGACTGCAGGGGTCGGCTTAAGAGAGCCTCTCGCCTTTAAAATCTTCTAAGGATCAGTAATGGGTGTGGTCTGTTTACCATTCAGGTTTTGCCTGGTATTCCTTCGTCCATATGCCAAATTATTAATTGTGGAGTCGCCAAGTGAAAGATTGGAAATCCTTTAAAAGGTGTGCACTCTTTGTTCACTATCAAAGGGTGGCACTTTCAATGAAAAATGTTGTTTTCCCAGGGAAAAAGAGTTCGTAACTTCGGTCCCCGACAATGGTGCCAGAAAGATGTTGTTCTAGAGTCTGTACTCAAGGCTTAGAAGTACAGTGTCTAGGCATCCGAAAGTGAGTAAGGGGTAGAAAAGGAAGAAATTTCAACCTTCAGCAAGGGAAACTAGGGTTGATTTCTAGGTTTTTGTCTAGCTTCCAACTATTCCTGGATGTTTATGTCCCTTTCAATCACTGCCCATGAACGTTCCAGTTCTACCCGGGTAGTGGCTGTTTTAAGAATAGTATCAAAAATATTCAAGGCAATATGTGTTTGATCTGATAGTTCAGGTTCAATATTAGGCTGTCTTGTCACAGGGACAGTCATAGAGGAACAAAATGATAAGAAAATCTCAAAGAATTTTTTTAGATGTTGTCTCGATTTTGGTCGTATAAAGGAGAGTTATAGCTCCGATAGTGAAAATAAGATGCAAACCAAAGGCCCTTTCTTGTAACTGAGTTATATTTTAATAAATGTGTATGAGGTGTAAGAAAAACATTAAGCTGTCTATAATGTAAGGCTCCTATCAAGGGAGAATCTCACTTATAAACAAGAGAAGAAAAAAGATAAAAAAATAACCTGATGAAGCATAAAATATATATAGAAACCTAAAATGTTCACTGGTTTTATACCTGCTGATAGCTGGTACAAAGGAAAAATGGTAAACAATGTAGAAAACTAAAATTTATTCACTATAGTAGAGGTTGTACTAAATTATAGCGAAACATTCATCAAATACATATATGAAATGAAATGAAATATGAAATATAAGGAAACAAACTGATAACACAGTCGTGACGGAATCGAGAATCTTCAGATTTCTTTATATTAACTCTTGAGGGAGAAAAATCTCTATTACAATCGACCCAAAAAGGTCCATCCCTTGTTCCTTCCTTCTATTGTATATTTATACAAATTTACATATGATGGAATCCCAATCGTTCCAGGATTTTCAGTTACAATGAGAAGGAGATCAATCGTTTCATTTATTTATCCTATGCATTTATTTGGTACCAGAAGCCTACCCTTTTGCATGCTTGGTACAAGTGACACATTTTTCCACCAGCCAAGATATCAACCTTGAAGGTTCCGCTTGACAATTGGCCTAAAAAATGTAACAATCTCTGACTAATTGCGACAACCTTTCTTCCATCTGTTGGTCTAGGGTGTCGATAGCACACAATTTCACACTTGGTTTAATAATCCATTTATCTATTTGAACTATGTCTGCCAGAGTTACTTCTGAGACTTTGGATGAATCTCTTTCTTCTTTCTATTTTATATCAAGTGAGAGTTTCACCATATTCATTTTGCTCAGGGTCTCAACATTACTCTCGCTATCAATGCCTAGAAAATTTCCATCTATAGAACTGAAAGCCTCTTTACAGGATTTCTTTACCTTCTTGGCTTGCAATTTGCCTTCTAATATGTTGCGTTCCCATTATTTCAACAAAATATTACCTCAGATATGTTCCAAAATGGAAAACTTAGAACGTTTTCCCCATTCCCTGTTTGCTGTAGCTATTACAGCCTCTTGAAATGCGACCCAAGCTGCTCCAGCTTCTCTATCTCTGATAGATAAGTTTTCTAATACTTGATCAATAAGTAAACAATTGTCCTGAATTTTCTCTACCTTGGCAAGTAAACTTCACTGGTATGCAGAAACCCTGCTCCAAATCTCCATAGCCTGGGACTGGAATATCCTGATATTTATAACTTGGCTTTCGGCGAACTCTAATCTAACCTGTAGCTTCCCTATCAAGTCTCTTTGTTGGCCTACCTATATTTGACTAGTCTGAGTTACCAGCTCTACTTGTTCGAGCTTAGCTTTGAGCAGCTCAATTTCCTTTTTATCGGCCATCCTTTCTTGTTCTATTCCTATGCTTGCCTGGTCTTTAGCAGCTTCTTCTGTTGTGGCTAGTTTAGCTTCTAAGGTTTTGATGAGGCAATTTTTTCGCTTCAGCTGATTTTTCAAAACCTCGACTAAAAATTGGTTTGCCGTAGCATACGCCCCTAATGATCCGGCTATTTTTGTCACAAATTCTTCCTTCTTCATATCTTTTCCATCATTCAACACCTTGAACTTCTTGGTTGTTGATCCCTCTTCTTGATAGAATTCTCTTTTTACCACAAATTTTCTCTTTTTATCAAAAAAGAACTCATTTGGCGGAAGCTCTTCCATCCTTATAGGTCTCAATTCTTCATTGAAAATCCACCCTCCGTCCATGTTCCCCTTAGTTGACTGTAAGGGAGTAATGGAGGCAATGGGATCTCTGATTTTCTTAGCTGATTGGCATGGAGTGGCAACTGGAGTATGCTTTTTTGGCGGATCGGGAGGTTTCACTTCTGGTTTCGGGCTCCTAGTTTGCTCTTCCCTGTCCTGGTGTTTTTCTTATCTGGGTGCTATATCTTTGGAGCCTTCGACTTCTTTTTGCTGCACCTCTGCTGTTATTGGATTCTCACCCCGCAATACTGGGGGAAGACAACTCCATCTATGTTCTTGGAATTTTAAAACATCATCTCTCTCTTCAGGTGCCAGGGCTTGTATCTGAGCCAAAACCTCGGCATAAGATCTCGTGCCTCCAAAAATGTCATCCGAGGGCGAATTTTCATGTTCGAACCTTTTAAGCCCGCAACTAGCTAAGTGATTACTTACGACCCTTTGTGGATCGTGTTTTTTGAATTTGACATGAACCAATTTTAGGTCCTCCAGGGCTGCTGCCTCAGCTTTAGCATGCCTGAAATCTAACAAAGAATAGGAACTTAAATGAATAGGAAAAGGTGGCCATACCTTCTTAGAATATCCCTTAAGCTCCTTGCTTATGCCACCAATTACAGTTTGTCTGGAAATCTCACGACAAGCCAGCCTATCGGGTATCAGTAATGGTAAGGAATTTAGAGGAACATAAACGCTGAAAACCCTGAGATATGAAAATTTTGATTCCACATACCAGTCGGCTATACTGCTCAGATTTACTGCGATACTATCTGAGATCCTAGGTGGCGAGTGGCCGAAGATAGTGACATGCAGCAATACCATCACCCAGTTAAAGATTTCATACACAAAATTTGAAGCTTTGTCTTCCCACAACTTTGAATGGTAGACGTGGATGGGCTCAGCCTCTGATGGAGTCCAACTCCAGCTCATCAAGGGAAAAGGTGTCAGAAAACACACGACGTCCATTATATATGCAGACATAAAGAATGAAGCAATATTTCCACTCTCCCTCTGTGCTTGATACTCTGTAACTCGACTGGTCAAACTATCAGACAATAGTTTAGCCAAATCGAAGGAACAAACTTCAACGACTGTGTGAATTAGAGGCACCCACTGAAGGAAAAAATGTGAGGTGTCCTCTCTCCCATATAATCTGTAGGTCATCATGGTGATATATTTAAACCGTGGTTCCAGAGAAGCTATTGAATATATACCATTACTGTCCGTCTTGAACTTCGCAGGGTGTGAAACCCAATCTTTGATTAAACTATACATAGTCTTATTGTATTGCACACATTCCTTCTGTTTAAAATTCTCCAGAAATTCGACATTGTAAAAAAAGTCTGACACGACTGGCAACTTGTACATAGCCTACAATTTTTCGGGTCTGAAAATCCCAATGGTGACCCTTTGCTCATTGATGATGGTTCTGGTTGGTATATATACATGGTCTAATGCCCACTGAACCATATCGTAGTAAGGGAGAAGACGTGGCCTAGCTGCTACTTTATGCATTTGAGCCTGGACAACGGTCTTATACTTGGTGATCAGGTCATATTTTTCATTTTCACTAGAATCATCCAAAACATCTACCAATTCAGACTGTAGAACCTCAGAAATATATGACCGGGTACTGACATAGTCGACACTTCGAGGTGAAGTATCAGAAACGTTGTCTGAACCTTGTCCTGAAACCTCAATAGTGGCTTTAGACACTTTTTGTGGGGCCATGGTGGGGGATTCTACTTTAGCTCTCCTACGATAAAAATATGTATACATACATAAACTAGTTCGCTCGCGAAAAGTTGGCTCTGTGTAGAATAGAAATGAAATTTGAGACAACAAATAAAATATCCATGTCTTCGACTATTTAAAACTAGGTCGTCCTTAGGGACAGAACTGTCAAATCATTCTTAAATATAAATTTAGCGATAAAAACCAAACCCTTGTCAATTCGCCTCATTTCTAATTAATGTCATAAATTTTGACAGTTCGTAATGCAAGTTGGTGCAAAGAAAGTTTAAAATTGCCTCGGAGACTGTGCATATTAATTTTCACATTAAAACAAATGGAAATGTTGGCTTAGCTTAATTAATTAGGCTTTTTTTTTAAATGTTAATTAATCTTTCGACATTCTCCTCATTGAGAGTTTTTTTTTTTTTTTAAGTAAAAAAGGAGAATCCTATTATATTAAAACTTCAAAAAAAAGATACACCATGGCATACAGGTGCCAGCTGTCCCGCCTATGCAGGAAACTAGGACAGTTGGCCTGTCCAAAAGATAGCATCCAAAATCAAACAACTCATTTTGCCACCCTGCCCAGAGGAAACCAGGGTGATTGTCCATTTTCATCAACAGTGTAGTAAGGCTTATGCTAACGCTAACTAGGCTAATAACTAAAAGAGCTACTTCTCTAATAAACATCATAAGAAAGGAGTTGGAGACCATGCGAAATAGAAAAACCTATTCACTGGAATCCTCGCAATTGTCCTTTGCCTTGCCATTGCTGACATGAATGACATATAGCTGAGCATAGGTGGGGCATTGTCGCCAAGGTGTGGCACTGGAGTAGGCTACGTATAACATGTCCAAGTGTTGGCTAACGCGGACAACCCTGAAGATTTGATCATCCACCAGACTGCGGACCTCAAATATCAGGTTCAAATGCTCCGAGTGTAGGAGTAGTGGCATTGGTGGCGACTTTGGTTTGGCATCTGTCTCCTGGTGACCCTGCATCTTCCTCTGCGGCTGCGAGTCGGTGTTGCATTTCGACAACTCCTCCTCTACCAGGCAAGTGGTGAAATCTTCCTTGGGAGCGTCACTGGGACCTTGTGTTTCTCTCGACCTGGGCAGTGGTGCTACTGCTTCAATGCACACCGAGGGGTTCCAATTCTCTGGAACTGTGAACTTCGACTCTCAGAGAAGTCCGAGGGGAGCTCCATGGTCGGAATTTCCTCGACGTAAGTTCTGGGGGACGATTTTTCTACTATGGTCTCCATGCGTCGCTTCTTCTTGGCTAGAACCAGAGCCCGTTCAAACCACTTATGTCTTTTCCTCCTGGAGTCAGCCGCATACCATCTCGCTCCTTTGCAGGGTCTCCCCCTCGCTCGCGGCATAGTGAGAATGAGGACCAATGCCAGGATGTCTTCTATGCTTCTGTTCCTGCTCTGCTCGGTGAGCTTTGAATGCATTCTAAGAGTTTTGGTGAGGCAAATAATGGCATAAACAATGGCTACAACCATTAAAGCTGAGAGCTTAATGTTCTGGCTAGGCAGCCTGTTCTCGCGTGTGAGAGGCCCCATCGATGGACGAAGGCCGATGAAGGTGAGAGCCCTCATAATTGTCTATGGTGTGAGGGCGGTTGGCCGCCATAAATGGCCTCTCCCTACTCGCCTCCACGTGCCCCTTCGTTTTCGCGTGGCACCCCATCCAGGGGTGGGAAATCCTTGCTAGCCAGGAGTTGGAAATGTTTGGATATGTCTGAGGCTTCAGAGCTTCTAGCGTCCCATAATATCTATTCAGTTTCCCTGTAGACTCCTTCGTTTGCCAGGTAATCAACCACTCCGTTAGCCTCCCTCTTAACATGGGAGGGGATAATGCTTATGTTGTCCCTGAGTATGCCTTTGAAGTTATCGAGCATCCCTGCTAGGCACCAAATGGGAGAGATTTTTTGTGGATTTCCCCCATGTAGGATCTTGGTGATTAGCTGGATGATGATTTGTGAGTCCCCCTCCAAAATTATTTTGTGGTTGGGCAGAGTTGCCGTAGTTCGAAGGCCCTGTAGGAGGCCAGTTAATTCTGCTACATTATTTGTGGTCTCCCCCAAATACCCTACTATCAGAGTTAGAATTTCCCCTTTAGAGCTCCTGATCACAGCTCCATAGCCTGCGGGTCTGGGATTACCTTTTGACGCTCCATCAAATTTTATCTTTATGAATTCTGTTGGGGGAAGGGTCTAGGTGGTTGGGCTAGGGATTTGATTCTTGGGAGTTCTGATTGCCACTGAGTCATTTAGTTTGAGTTGCCAACTTTGGAGGGTGCATAATTCCTCCTGGTTACATTCTTGGTCCCCAGGTTTCCAGTTCTTACTTCTGGTTGTTTCTTTGATGAGTCTAGCAACTCTGTCCCAAGTTAACTCTGGAGTGGATTCCTTGGAGTGGAATATGCATTTGTTTTTCTCCTTCCATATTTTCCAGAGAATAAATCCTGGGAAGAGTTTCCAGATGTAGTTCAGAATGGGGTTGTTATAAGTGATTGAGTCCCAGTTTTCAATAGTGTCTCTGATGCTACCTCTGTTTTGATTAGATCTATGCATGATTTGAGCTCTCTGGTCCCAGACTGATTGACTGTAATGACAGCCGTTGAAAATATTCTCCTTGGTTTCTTCGTGGCATTGACATAGGACACAAATTGAGGGCCCAATGAATCCCGTTTTCCTGAGATTGTCCCATGTTAGGATTCTATTATGGATGATTAACCAGAGGAAAGTAGAGACCTTTGGCCAAAGTGCTTTATTCCAAATTTTTCTCCAGATGTTGTCCATTTCCTGATTGTGGTAATTGCCTTCTAAGTGGTAGGCTTCTTTTATCGAGAAATTGCCAGAAGCAGAGTGCCCCCATCTGAGGATGTCTGGCCCCTCCTTAATGGAGATTTTCCTGTGTCCTGCTTCGTAATTCCAGCCTGACAAGTTTATGTCGGGTGGGATTCCTAGATCTTGGCTGGAGGTCTTCCATTGTCGCCAAGTCTGGGTCACTTCTAGGGGTTTCCATAGATCTTTTACTTTAAGTGAAGGGGATTGATTAAGAGCTTGTTGGAGGGGTGTGAGCTTTGCTAGTTCATTTAGAGGTTTGAGTTGTTTCCACGAATATTGCCAGAACCTTGCACTATCTCCATTACGTATTTCCCAGAAAGCATGTTGCTATATTATGTCTTTGTTTTGCCAAGCTATGTTCCAAATGTTCGAACCCTGTATTCGAACATTGTGTCTGATCAGTTGATCCATCTGCATGGAGGGAGCATATTCATTCTTCCAAATTTGTGCCCATAATGCATCTGGTGTTCTCATCCATCTCCACCATATCTTGGCCCCCATTATATGGTTGAGATTTCTCGGGTCTTGAAGCCCAAGGCCGCCCATGCTTTTAGGTGTGCAGACCTTATCCCAGTTTACCAGAGCCCATTTCTTGTTGGGCTACAGACCTTGCTAGAGGAAATTTCTCTGGATGTTTCTGATAGCTCTAATGATTTTCTTGGGAGCTGATAAGGTGGTGAACAGATAGGTGGGTAGGGTCTGTAGAACTAATTTTAGCAAGACCAATCTGGCTGCAATGTTTAAAGGTCTGAAGGTCTAGTTGGCCAGTCTATTTGAGATAGAAAGGAGGAGGTTGTCCCAGGAAATGGATTTGGCTAGCGCTCCTGTGACAGGAATGCCCAGGTAGTTGGACGGAAGGGAGCTCTTGGGGATGCCCAGGATTTTGGAAATGTGTAGCTGAACTGCAACATGAGTGTTGAAAAAGAAGAGCTTAGATTTATCTAGGTTCAAAGTCATGCCCGAGGCTTCAGTGAAGTCAGAAAGGATGAAGTTGAGCTTAAGGGCTTCGCGCACAGTGGGGGAGTTCATGAGAAGGGTATCATCTATGAATTGGCTGTGTGAGGGGGATGGCCTAATGTTATGCAAGGGTAAGCCTTTGAGGAAACCCACTAGAACCGCTGATTTAATGTAGCGACCTAGGCCTTCCGCCATTAGAACAAAAAGGAAGGGTGATAATGGATCCCCTTGCCGTATGCCTCTAGAGGCCGAAAAAGGACGGGAGGGGACTCCATTGACTAGGATTGAGAAGAAATCCGAAGAGGTGAGATTCAAAATCCATTTTACCCAATTTTTGTCAAAACCAAAGGAATTTAGGATAACTCTGAGGTATTGCCAACTGACTTTATCAAAATCTTTTGAGAGATCAAGTTTGATTAACATACCTGGAGTTTTTGTTGATTTGAGAGAGCTGATCACCTCATGTGCTGGTATGAACCTGTTCATAATCTGTCTTCCTTCGACATAACTGGCTTGTTCTTTGGAAATGACATATGGTAGTATTGGCTTGAGTCAGTTTTTAATCACCTTAGCTATGATCTTGTAGATTACATTACATAAGGCTATGGGTCTGAACTGTTTGGGGTTTGTGACTCTTTCTTCCTTTGGGATGAGAGTGAGGAAAGTTGTGTTGAAAGCCTGAAGAACTTGGCCCGATGTTCGTGATTCCTCAACAACCTCCCAGACGTCCTTTCTTATAATGTCCCAACAATGATGGAAGAAGTCTGTAGTGAAGCCATCAGGGCCTGGGTATTTTCCTAGGGGCATATATTTTACTGCTTGGTCCACCTCCTCCTGGGTGATTTTCCTTGTGAGAGTGGCGTTCTGCTCAAGGGTGATTAGTGAGGGAATATAATTGGTAACTTGAGAGATGGATTCATTTCTTTTCTCCTTGTTTTCTGTAAGGAGGTTCTGGTAGTATCTATTGAGCTCCCCTTCTATTTGTGTGTGCTCTCTGATCAGATTTCCCTACTCATCTTCCAGATGTGTTATTCTGTTGATGTGTCGTCGGTGTATCATTGTTCTGTGGAAGAATTTTGTATTCTTTTCCCCTTCTTTGAGTCACTGCACCCTGGATTTCTACCTCCATAGTATTTCTTCTTGTTTTATTCTTTTATTTAATTGCACTTGTTGTAGTGTCCCCAAGGCCGAGCCCCGTTACAGATCATGTTATATGCAAAAGAATTGTAAATATGTTCTATAGGCTGGTGAGCCAAGTTTTGAATAAGCTGTAGGCTTATGA
>JZKD02S0343313.1:168534-184179 GCA_000966675.3 Picea glauca
ATAAGTTGATATATGCTTATCACAAAGGATACCGTGCACGACGTACGTTGATAAAATGAAGCCAATCATGCCCAGCCATTCTCGGGAAGTTGTCTTCCTTTATCCGCTTCCGGAACTGCCCCGGTAAGGATCTCTTCACAGAGATTTCCTCTTTGGAACGGTTCACTAAGAACCCAGAGTAAGGACTCGAACGCACTGGCCTTATTAACCCTGAATCAGGAACACTGCATTGTTGAACTCCATATTCTCAGAGTCCGACCTTGTGTGCTAGGGTTCAAACATCTCGGCTAGGTGACCCTTGTCTGGAAGGGAAAATGTTATTCCTATGGGTTACGTCCACTTCCACATGGAGAATGCGACTAACATGTAGCCATATGTAAACATTTTCCCTTTCTCCTAAGCCTCCTCACACACAACTAGGAGTTCCTCTAGTAGGTAGTTGCATTAGTTGAACACAATGCCATTCACGCAGAAGTATGCTACTAAAAGGGCCTCTAAGGTGCATTCTACCTTGTATTACTAGTGCATAAACTTGCTAGCGATCATGTAGAAGGCCATCCAATCCATCTCTGGTAGGATTGGGTCAATTTTGGTCATCCATCTGCCTCTCTGTGTATGGAATTTCTCATACAAGCTAACTTCACCCTTTTTCTTCCCATGCTTGCTTGTCCCTTGGAAACCTTTTGATACATCCTCGCCTTCGAGGAAAAGTCCAGTGAGATGGTGGATATCCTCAAAATGAATTAGATATACCATATCGATCCATAATCTCCTGTCATGCACCCGACTGATAAAAAACTTGGTGCACTGCACAAACTCACCTGTAGTTCTAAAAACTAGTATATCCTTGAGGTTCATGATGGTTTAATTGAATAGGTTGATGAACTATGGCTTTGAAACGAACTGCATGCCTCCCATTGCATATGGAGCCAAGTCTCATAATACACTGATATTAATCTGTAGAAAATACACTTGGTCCATCAGGTTGAGGTCAAGGATTTTTACCTTCTCAGCCTTTCCCTTGATATCCCCCATGACCGCGACCCAGGGATCACACGGCTCGTCTAGAATTGCCTCTTTTGGAGCTGAGGTCTGGCCTCCTGTTTCTCTTAGAATGTTGGCTCTGGATTGCTTAGAAAAATTAGACGTACTGAGTAGGGGCTTAGGTTCGCGACTGGGGAGAAATAGATCTCACAAGCTATACATGAGTGAAAATAGCGCAAGACAAAAGATAACTAATGGAAACAATGAGCCTCATTCATGAGTTCACAAAATATTTTACACAGGATATCATAAGATCTCTGCAATTACTCCTAAATACACTCGTTATGAAACCATAAATGCAATCTTAGGCTGAGGTGTCTAATGGGACTGATAATGGGGTAATATCTATAGGGTGATTCTAGCCTTTAATGAACAAGCTGACAGGAAAGTGGTCAAATTGAGGGATTACCATTTTAACAGTTGAGGATCTCGACGGGGATACCGATGGAATCTACGTGGATCACTCCTTTATGACTTAATAGAAAGGTTTGGTGGGTTATTGTAGATACCATAAAGCGTATGATTGGACATGATGCGTGTGGTACATGGGCTATGATCTAGTTTAGATTCACCCCCCCTTCGACCACAATGGGGGTCCCCATCATATTTAATGACTTCATTTAATGTAATGGTGGCTCTTCCGATCTTGTGTGGCTGAGTAAGAAGTCATACACAAAAGAAATGATTAGACTAAAAAATAAAATATATGTCATGGCACAAAAATGCACACTCTGACGTTATTAAATGAACTAAATAAATTACAGAAAATTAAAATCTAACTACTATACATGCTCCTTTGGACTGGAGAAACCATGATTTGTCTCAAGCATGAGAAATGTAGGATTTCAGGCAGATGCCATTTACCCATCCTGGCCAAAGGATTCCATCCAGTTGCGTTATCCCGACTGCACTAGAGTGTCATATTTCCACAACTATGAATGGACCCAACCAATGCATGTGCAACTTGCTTGGATGTTTATGATATCGACTGTCATAGAGTAGTACCTTATCCCCATTGTGTTCATCTTTTGGAATTAATATGCCTGTGATGCCAATATTTTTGTCTAGATTTCTCAACTGTCTATTGAAAATCCACTAGAAATTTTGCTTCCTCAAGTTCTTGCAAGTCTACAGTCCTTTGCGCAATTGATTCATCATCTGTCATGTGTGTAGCCTATGCTCTATATAGACTAGGGGTAATAAATTTTGTAGGTACAAAAACTTATTTCCCATAAACCAACTGAAATGGAGTATACCTATGTATCTTCTTCGTGGTATTCCTCTAAGACCATAATACTGTTGTAACTCTATCATCCTAGTCTTTCCAATTTTCACAACATACTTTTGTTAGTCCTCTTTCTAGAATTTTATTGAATGCCTCCACTATACCATTAGATTATGGATGGTAAGGACTTATACTATGGCGTTGTATAAAGAATTAAGTTGTCAACATTGCGATTGTGCTACTGATAAAGTGACTACCTTGATCACTGGTCAAACTTCTAGGACATCCAAACCGAGTGATGATGTTCTTGAAGATAAATCTAGCAGTTGTATCTCTCAAACATTCTTGAAATACCTCTAATTCAACCCATTTTGCGAGGTAATCAGTTGCGTTAATGATGTATCTAGCCTTTGAGTGCTTAGCTGGGGGGTTGATCGGTCCAATAAAGTCAACATCCCACTTCTCAAATGCCTGAAGTGCGTTGATTGGTTGAAGGGGTAATTCATCTCTGCATGATGGTTTTCCTACTCTTTGGCAGATGTCACAAGATATAGTATATTCCTTAACATCTTTAAACAATGTAGCCCACCATAATCCAGCTTGAAGTACCTTCTATGTAGTATATTTACCTCCAACATGTCCTCCCACAACTCCACTGTGGCATTCCCATAGGATATCTTTCCTTTCATGGTTCAAGACACATCTCCTAAGGATACTTTCGAGTCCCAATTTCTAAAATTGTCCGGCAAACAATTGATAGTCTGCTGCAGGAACCACCATATGTCTCTTTTGGGTTGTGGAGTAAGTTTCTGGGTAGGTCCCTGTACTGAGGAAGATAACAATGTCTTCAAGATACTCTGGGATGGCCTCAATCCAAAACATGTCCGCGTCTGGGAGCTGGTCATCCACTACTCCATCACTTTCCCCTAACTCCAACCTAGAAAGGTTATCTGGACCTACATTGCATCTTCCTGGTTTGAAAATTACTTCAAACAAAAACTCTTGAAAAAGAAGTAGTCACCTGCAAATTCTACCTTCAAGTACTGGTTTATTGACTAGGTACTTCAATGTAGAATGATCAGTAAAAAACTTGAAATGAGAGCCTAACAAGTAGTGTCTAAACTTTTGTAATGCATAAATCATAGCTAGAACTTCCCTTTTAGTTGTTGTGTAGTTGTGCTCATCTTGCGAAAGTTTTCTGCTGGAAAAATAGATAGGGTGGTCCATATTCCCTTCCCTTGGTTGTGCTAGAATGACTCCCAAGGCAATGCCTGATGCATCCACATGTTAATGGAATTCAATTTCCCAATTGGGAAATATCAATATAGGTGCAGTACTTAGTTTTTATTTGAGAATGTCGAATGCTTTGCACATTCTGTTGTCCATCGGAATAGTTCAGACTTCTTAAACAATTTCTCTAGGG
This sequence comes from Picea glauca, assembly GCA_000966675.3. Taxonomy (NCBI): domain Eukaryota; kingdom Viridiplantae; phylum Streptophyta; class Pinopsida; order Pinales; family Pinaceae; genus Picea; species Picea glauca. Next base: position 172,227 of record JZKD02S0343313.1, read on the forward strand.
GTGTGGTGATAGGTGCATATCTTTTGATGAACCTGTGGTAATATCCTGTATATCCCAGTGTAGAGCACAAAAATTTAGCACTTGTAGGTGGTGAAATATTTAGAATGACCGAAAATTTAGCTGGGTCTACAAAGACTCCTTCTTTGCATAAAATATGTCCTAACAGGTTTCCATGAGGTACACAAAAAATACACTTCCTTAGATTCATAGATATTTTCAATTCACGAAATCTATCAAACATTCACTGGAGTATCCTGACATGATCTTTTAATAGGATGTATACTGTCCAATCATCCATTTAGACTTCTACAAACTTGTGGATGAACTCTCTAAATGATGCTATCACAATCCGAGAAAAAACTGCAGGGACATTCTTTAAGCCAAATGGAATTACATTGTATGCGAATGATCCCCATTCGGTTATGAATGTGGTCTTATTATTTTCTTCCTTTGTGATTATAACTTGGTGATATTTAGAAAATCCATCTGTAAACGAATAAGTTTCTTTTCCCACAACTTGATATAACACTTCGTCACTGAAAGGTGTTGGAAACATATCATGCACACATGAAAAATTCATAGTTCTGTAGTCCATGCAGACCTGAATGTCTTCTGTTCCTTTATTACTATGGATAACTATGGGGCTAATCCATTATGCTTCTTCGATTAATAAAATAAGTCCCACTGCAAGCATTTTGACCACTTCTTTCTTGAACACCTCTTTTATTCTAGGATTAAGTAGGTATGGTCCATGTTTCATAGGTCTTGAGCCAGGTTTCAATTCAATTTTCATTTCTCCCATGGCTCCTTTTATACCTTTCAGTTATGAGAATGTTTTCGGAAACAAGTCCTCATACTCCCGCAACAAACTGTGTACTTCATTCATAGTTTTCTCATCCCAACAATCTCCTATAGAAGCTATCTTAGGATTCTATGCACTCCCTATATTAACTTTCCGCAACTTCAGTGGGTGGTTGTAGGAGCTATCTGTGTGACTTGGTACAGTATCTTGAATCTCTCTACTGCCTTTCGTTGTTAATGGTTAAGTTTCTAAGATCTTCTAAATCATTGGGTTCTTACTGGTCTTTCTCAACTTTACAACAAGGTACAAGTATTTTATCAATTTCAAGACCCAAACTAGACTGAAGTAAATGAACATGGTCAACACATACTACTAGACTTGATCTCTTTTTGCAAATGTTAGTAAGGATTGTGATTCTAAGGTACTTACTTGTAAAGGATAAATCCTTGCTAAATTGGTCTTGTAAGGTATGCCAATAATTCGTTTGTCTTATGGCCTCCTCATGTATATACCAGGCCTCTGGGATTGGACCCAACGAATGGAAAAATACTTGAACCCATAGGTGAGAGGGCACTTCCAAAACTCTCCACTGCTTTAAACAATGCTCAATATGCACTTTAGGGTTAGACCGTCCATTGAATAGTTTCACATCTTGAAAATATATATTTATCTCTTCTTTCAGTTGATCCCTCCTCTGTAATCGAAATCGGATGGCTTCTTTTGTGTCTTCCCACTCCATAATTGAGGCTTTATAGGTAGCTCACCATCTAGCGGGGATATCTTGCAAGGCTAAGTCAAGAACATATATCCTTTGATCCATCACTATTTTCTCTTCCATGCTGGAAATAAAACTGTGTACCTTTGAGGTATCATCATATGTTAGGGGTTCTCTAACCTCAGTTCCAATCCATATCATTTCTCTGACAATTGAGCATCACCTTGAGAATCGCTCATATGAATCTTGCTGCCAATTGTGAAACGTTGCTTCCAAATCCTCGTCAGCAGACTATATGCTTCTCCAACTTACCGATCCATATGCAGTGGGATTTATGTAATCTAGTCTCATTCCTGTTGTTATGGCATATAATTGGTCAAGAGCATATGAATTCATATTGTGGTCCACTGGTTCAATATATCTAGGCCCTAGACATGGATCTAAGGGTTTAACTACTTTTATCCCATCTTCTTAAAATGTCATGGTGTCCCTCTTTAGATCAATGATAACATAGTTGTTGTATGCCCAATCAATCCTGAGTAGAGAAGGGTAGGGATCCTTATCTCCCATGATTTCAATTACCTCAAAATCAGTTATGGTCTTAACTCCCACAACATCTACTTCCACATTTTCCAACCTTCCTATTGGGAAAATGCAGGACTGGTTTTCCATTCTCAACTAGATGGAGGAATATACTAACTGGGGTTTTCCCAAAGCTTCCCAGGTATTTTTGGGTAGGATGTTGATATTGGATCCCAAATCTAGCATGAAATATTTGATTTCAAAATCATCCAACTGGGCTTCTAACCTAAATTATTTTCCTATTCACACCTTTCTTCTTTGTATTCTATGGGTGTTCTTCTCAGGGATATTGTTCCTTACTATGGCTTCTGGGGTTCCCTCATTTCCGAGTATCAGGTATAGAGTGTTGTGAAAATTATCCATAATTTGGTCATCCCCTAGGATCTCAAAGAACAATTGAAACCAGAGATTTATTACACTTTGAGACTTCTTAGAGCATCTCCTTGGAATTGTAGATTTTCTAGGTGTTGGTGGTGAGGTAGGGGCTTGTGCAAGTTTAGGTTGAGATACAACTTTAGGGGGATTCTCCATTATCTCTAGAGTGTGGATACTCTTAAATATTTCTATTGCATCTTTGAAAAGTAACTTTTGTTTCGCAGTGTCATACTTGTAATCTTGGGGAACAATTTTTTGAATCTTGGGCTGACTGCCTGCATCTACCCCAGTTTTTTATCCTTTGAGAGTAATGATGTTAATATTAGGTATATGTCCCTCGATTCCCCTTTTTAATTATGAGCTTATGATATTATCTCTTCGTTGACAAACCCGATCTTCCCATTTCATGATTAGTTATGGGTAGTCTTCAATTGCGTGGCCATTGTTCCTGTAGTGAAATCACCATGGTCGTCTTGGATGAGGGAAGTCTCTAACCATGTGACCTTGTTCGTTGTAGTTGTAACATTGGCTTGAACCTCTTCCTCCATTTCTTCCTCCTCTGAATCCTCCTCCAACCCCACCTCCCTGGCCTCTTCCAGGTCCTTGGGGGGTTTCATTTACTCTAAATGTTGTCCGGTCTAATGGGTCATAGATGCGTAGAAATCACAATGTATTGTATTGGGTACAGTTATCTACTTCTGCACAATATAACATTTTCTCAGCGCATTCCCATGTGTCCAAAAAATCTCACAATACTCAACTTTTTGAGAGGTTTGAGTGTCTGGGAAGGTATTGTATAGCCCTAGTGTATGGAATGGTGGAGTCACAGATACTTGCGCAACTCCTCCCATTGGTCCTGAAGTGGGTCCCATCGGATTGTGAGGAGTTCCCATTCCCCTCATGCACATAAATTCATTTTCCAGATGCCCTTCTGTGTAGCATCATGTGAGCCAAACCTGAGGTTGTCCTAGTCTTGGTGTGTTTAATTATTGAATATTTTCCTTCAGTGCTGATATTTGTCCCTAGATTTGTGAAAAAATTGCATCTATTGGAGGCTTGGTCATCCTCGGACTCCCAGGATAACTTGCCATGGCCTCGATCTTCAACAATTGTTCCAAGGTGTCTATTAATGTGGCTATCCACTATTTCCTTAAAGGAATTCTCATCAGAGGAAATAATCCTTGGATGTACCATTCCCTTTGGTGATATTTGTTAATTGGATGCGCTAGCATCCCAATAACTTATTTAAATTTCTGGTTGTACTCCCTGTCAGATTATCCTTCCTTTTTTTGAATCTCCCGCAACTTGGAGAGAGCTTGTTTCTCTAACTGAGGTAGTTTTAATTCGGTGATGAACTTAAAATGCACTTGGCCAAGGGTGAACTCTTGTCCTTGCACCCCTGATTCAATAGCCTTCATCTACCATTTGAAAGAACAACCCATCAAGGTAGTCTAAAACTTTACTAACTTGTTTGCATCGAGAGTCCCTCTGGATCTCTAGATGGCTTCACATAAGAACCAGTGTTTCTCTACATATTCATCCCCTTTACCCCAAAATTATGGGTATCGGGTGATCGATCCTCCCATATTTTCATCCATTGTGTGTCTCATTGCTCCTATTAGAATGAAACCTAACGGTCCTAGTTGCGAGATGCCCGGGGATCCCAGTATCCTCCCAACATTTACACTTACAAAATGATTCTGACTAACTGGATGCGATGGAATAATTTTTTTATAAGTAGGTGGTGTAGAATTTACCACGGGTATAGGTGACACCTAGGGGACAGGTGATTCAGGGCTAGTTCTAGTGACTTCTAGGTGAGTTTCCTTGATTTGGGGGGTCTCTTTTTATTCCTCTGGAGAAACCTTCTCTACCTGATTCCCAATGTTTCCTGATATTGGAGTTGAACCTTCTTGATTTCCCGTAAGATCCAGACCTGCTTCACTTCCCTTTCTTCTTCACACTCTTCTTCTCATCCACACATCTGGGGACTCCTTCCTCTTTGCGTTTCTCTTTTCTATAATCTTATAATGACCAATCTTTCTTGTCTTCTTAACTTCCTCAACTTTTCTTTCTTTCTTTCATCTGTTCCTCTTGATATGATTTCTTTCCTCAACACCTTAGACTGCTTTGATGCTTTCTTTACTTTTCCCTACCACCACTTCTCAACAATGGTGGCTCTCCTTAAGGCTCACTCATTTCTTGATATTCCCCCATCTATCAAAGAACCCTTTCCCATTCTCAGGTCATGATCCTACCCAAAAATCACCCTACCCCAAGTGTAGGTGTTTATGCTTCCATCTTAGTCAAGGGAATAGTTATCATCCCCTCCTCCATCAAGAATACTTTGATCCATAGGGGAATTTCCCTCAATAGTCTTCTACACACACCTTTATTGGAAATTTCTTCCGACCATGAAAAGGATAGGTGATTCTCAGCTGCAAATTCAATGATGTATCCCTCCAGATTCGTATTAACCCAAAAATTGACTGCGCACATAATCTGGTGATCCAACTGATGGAGTGTTGCGATCTTATCTGTATCCCAAGTACAGGTTTTCTTGACACATTCTTGTAATTCTAGAGCTTCTTGGATCCTATATATCCATTGGAATATTTATTCCAGGAATTTTACCCAGAATATATCATACTGGCCACTCGATATTTCTGAGTAAAAGACATAATCTCTTCTATCCTTCTTTCTTTTACCTCGCAAATTCGATTCCTTCCATATAAAGGCATCGCAATTTCGTTCCCACCATTGCAAAATATCAGATATATAGATCCACGAAATCATTCTCCTCACAGGTTCCCTTTTAAAACATAGGTCTCGACAACAGAACCATTTTGTTGGCGCAAAAGTGATCAGACCAGGGTCCTTCTTAAGTTACCAACAAAAGGTATTGAATTAGTCTAGAGCGTTGGCATTTTCATCTTCCTGGGAGGGAAGAAGTCTCACTGAAGCACAACCAAGACAAGAAAGGGAGGGAAGGGTAAGGATAATACTTAGAAAAACCTCCGAGTTATCAAGATTCATATTAGTCTTGCGCAAGATAGATTAAGCTTGTAGAAGTTCCGAGCAATTCCTAAATAGGAATAAAGAAAAAGAGTTGTGTCGCAATTCATAATGAAACAATTTAAGTATATCAGACATAAAGATAATACATAACAATATTCAATACATTCAAAAGACTAAATACACAAGATATATCCAAAATTTGGGCCTCCAATTATATTAACATATCAGGTTATTCTCACAGCTTGATTCTGATACACAAGTAGTCAGAGGATGATCCTCATCAGATATGAGACAATGTTACAATATCTTGTTCCTTTACATCTAGACTAATACATAACTATGATACATTGATAGTTTGGTTCTTATCCAAATCTCCAAAAATCAACTATGCTAACAGTATGGACCATTACAATAGTGACTCTCGTCACAACAACAACACTAACCTTAGAAAGAACAATAACAATACCAGCCCAAAACGCCAGCCTAAAAACAAACCTCTAGCCCAACAACCATTTTACAATCATATCTGTCTCATATATATAATCCGATATTTAGGTTTGCTGGTTGATAACCCGAGAGTTCTCTCTTCTTCTTTATCTTGTTGCAACATATTTCCTCAAAACTAATGTTGCGATGTCCTTTCAACCGCTTTATATTTCTTTCTTTAGTCTGATGTCCAGCTCCTCAACAACTTGTACAAATTATGTTTACCAAAATGAAGCTGCAATATGACGTGCACAACTTCTATCCATGAAAACGAAGGGCCCAAAAAAATTCATGAAAAGACAAGGGCATCGATTTTCTTGGAAGGATTTTTCAAATAGATTATAGGAAAATGGAGGGTTGTAGTTCTTGGTGAAGCCTTGAATCTATGTAAGATGGCATCCAAACACAGATCTTTAAGGGGGGAATTTTTATCATGCATAACTCAAGAGAGAAAGAATAGGTCCCATAGATTAGGTTTTAACGAGAAAACACTTGTATGATAAAAAGGGGAAGTTAGGACCATGCCTCAGAGAAAATTTTCCTTTACCACATACTTATTCATATAAAATGACCTAGGGGGAGGTGTAAGGAGTATTTTTTGGAAATTAATCATCATGAATGTTGAGAATACAAGTTGTGATGCATTTATATGGCGTTGATATGCTTCTAATGAGCATCCAAAGCCCCGAAAGAGTCACCCTAATGTCACAATCCTTTCTTCGATGCCAACAAGAGTCCATAGCCCCAACAAATATACTTGCATGTACCATGTGATCTATAATTCCTTTCCCCAAGCCTCTACCTTTTGAAATTTAATTCTCTTATTCTTAAAGAGAGTTGGATGTGGGGATTCCAGTTTTCCTTTAAAGGATCTAGGGATGACACATGTGATAGTGAGGTTTTCCAACATGATTATAGATGAGATAACTCCTTGAGTACCATTCTCTGGAATACTACAAATGTCTTTTCCCAAACCATTTCCTCTAGTCCAAATAATATACAAATATGTTCTTAGACCGATCCCTTGGTTCCTCACTTTGTCATATTTAAATTCATCATGCTCGTATACTCATGAGTTATGTTCCTCTACTAGAGTTGACTTAAAGTGATGCATGTCAAATCTATACAACTAAGGATGGGGTGTGTCTGGAAGCTAGGTCACAGATTTATTAGGCTATTGGAACAAAATGTGCTACAATTTAGAAGCATGTACAAGACTAAGCTATCAAGAATTTGAGAAATTTAGGGAGACAATTTTCAAGAGAGAAAAATAAATCCTGAAAATCGAACAAACTATAAAATGTTGAATCTAAAAAAAAAATAAAAATCAAAGTAAGAATTGAGCAATAAATAAAAGCGAATTTTTAATTATATATAATGAGGGGGCTTCCATGGAGGCTAGTTGATGTAGTTTTTCAGGATTTGGCCATTTACAAGGAGGAGGTAAGCTTCCCCTTTAAATTTTTGTAACTGGTAAGTTCCTTGGTCAATTTTATCTTCGATCATGAAGGGACCAAGCCATAATTGTTAGAATTTTGAATGTTTTCCCTTATCTTGATGCAACTTGTCCCATTTGAGGACCAAATCTCCAATTTGAAAATATTTCTCACCAATAGACTTCTTATCAAACCAACGCTTAATGGTCTATTGATGGGTCTCAAACTTGTGTTTTTCCTTAGCACAATTTTCTTCTAAGTTCAACAAGGTATCAATATGTCGTTGGATGATGGGACATTCTCTCCCGTGATATTGTTGGGTGAGTTGTAGGGATGGAAGGTAGATGTTTGGAGGTAAAACAACTTCTTTCCCATAGACAAGAAAATACAAAGAAGTCCCTATTGAGGTCCCAGGGGTGATGTGGTAGGCCAAGAGGGCATTGGATAGAGAATTATGCCAATTCATCTAGTGATCAACTACAATTTTCTTAAGGATTCAGATCATGTTCTTGTTTGTGGATTCAACCAAACCATTTCTCCGAGGGTAATGGTTGACTGCGTATTTCAAAGTAATCCCCTTTTCCAAAGCACACCAAGAAAATTTTAGTGATGAGAAATATGTTGCATTATAAAAAACAAGAGATTTAGGCATTCCAAACCTGGTGATAATGTTTTGTTCAAGGAAATTCATTACCACTTCATTATTCACTTTAGTAAGCGATATTTCCTTAGTCCAGTGAGTGAAATAATCAGTGGAGGTTAGGATATACTTGTGTTTCTTGGAGGAATGGGGATTGATCCCACCAATGATGTCCAATCCCCATTGTTCGAAGGGTTCTTCAATAACAACCAAATCGAGAGGAACACCAACTTTATATTCTCTTCCCACATATTTTTGGCATGTTTCATAGCTTCATGAATATGCATGGACATCCTTAAACAATGTAGGACAATGATATCTAGATCTCAATATCTTGTGAGTAATTGTATCTCCTAAAAATTGCCTCCCGTTGGCCCATCATGCATATCTTTGAGGCCTCCATCAACATATTGTTTTTCAAGGCATCAAAGTAATACTCCATCATAGTTTTTTTGAAACAAGATGTCATGTACCAACTAATATTGTAGTGATTTCAATCTGAGTGCTATTTTATGCTTGGAATTGAGGTGTTCTGGTGTCGTACCATGTTGAATATAATACTTGAGGTCATTGTAATATGAATCTTTAACAACTGGAATGTAAGGAACTTGTTTTGTGTACATAGTTGGCTACTCTTGCCATCTATCTTCTTCTTGATTTTCATCACCCATATCTCGTGTCACCAATTTGCAGAGGCCTTGAGCTTTAACGATGTTGTCTAGTTTAAATTCCAGGTCATATTCTTGTATGGATCTCATCCAATTACCTCATATCCCTCCCATATCCCTTTGAAAAAAGAGGGATCTAACCTATGGATGAGGGACGATGATTTTAGTGTGATTCTTAAAAATGTAAGGTCTGAACTGTTTGATTGTTTTGTGGACAACAAAATCTTGCTTGTCCACTGATGGGTAGTTCAGTTCAACACCTTGTAATATAGTTCTCATGAAGGAGGAAGGGTATTCATTTCCTTGCTCATCCTTTTGTGTGAGAACTGTTGCAAGGGAATGATCAAAAGCAAAGGTGTACAACAAGAAGTCCTTAGTGAAATATGGATTTCATAGGGATGGTGCAACATATATAGAATCTTTGATATTTTCAAAATCCTCTTTCTCAACAAATGTCCATTTGAACTAAACATATTTCTTAATCATATGTAGAAGAGGTTTAGCGATTTCAATGAAGTCTGGAATGAATCTTATTACAAAGTTGATCTTACTGAAAAAAGATTGCATTGACTTATTTCTATGTGGTGGATGGATTTGCATATAGATTTTGTTCTTTCTAGGTCGACATAAATTCCATCTTTGGTAATCACATGCCCTAATATTATACCTTATGAAACATCGAAAATAGTCTTCTTGGGATTCAATGATATCTCATACTTTCTGCATCATTCAAATATTTGTTTCAAATATCTTGGGTGATCTTCCATTTTATTTGAATAAGATATGATGTCATTGAGATAGTGCACCACAGTTTTACCAATTAATCCTTTGAAATAAATATCCATATCCCTTTGAAATGTATCACGTACGTTTACTACACCAAAGGCAATCCTTATATATGTGTATGTTTCCCATTTAGTTCTGAATGTGGTTTTCAATCAGTCTAGTTATGCCATGAGAACTTGGTTGTATCCTGAAAATCCATCCAATAAAGATAACATCTCAGAGCCAGAGATGAGTTGCAAGATTTTTTCCACAGGGGGAACTGGGTAGTTATCTTTGTCGAAAGATGGGTTCAAGTTATGGAAATATATACATATCCTAATTTCCCCTGACTTCTTCCTCACAAGCACCATATTTGACACCCAAGTTGAATGACAGACCTTCAAAATGATTCATGCATACAACAACTTCTTCAATTCCTTCTGGATGAGAAGTTTGAGAGTCAAATGTATCTTTCTTAGATTTTGTTGGAAGGGTTTAACACCTTATTTTGGGATCACATGTTGTATTATCTGAGAGTCATAAGTCTTCAGATCATCATAATTCCATGCAATCACGATATTTCTTGAACTGTCGTGTAAATATATACTTTTATGCCTCTAAATAAAAACTGCCCAGGTTGACATACTTGGGATGTTCAGAGGTCACTAGATTGACCAAAAAATGCATCATGGTTGAACTGTTGGTATTTGTATTAAAAATACTTCTAAACTTAGTCTATAAATCAAATAGCTTTTCAAGTGTTAGTACATTCTTCAGGACACAATTTTCTTTTACTTTGCTTGCCTCATCCCAATAATTCTAAAGGTATTTTTTATGAGTTTCGTTGTCAATCACAAAAATCTTGGAAGATGTCTGAGCTGGTGAGTTAATTGATAACTTAAGTATCATTATTTAATACTCGCCAGTTCATGATGTTATTCAGTATTGAAGTCCTGAAAATCATTTCAATGGAAAAACCATCACTCGGGGGCATGAACCTAGATGTTTTTTTGGCCAATATATCATCGTCAATATGTTGATTACGAGGTACATAATTAATATTGAATGCATCTAAAGAGTAGATAAAATTCTATACCTCTTTTTGATATGAGTTTATATGCAGTGACAGGAAATGAATGGTATTTCTTACCTGTTGAACGATTATTTTCGAATCACCAAATACTTTAAGGCACTTCACCTTAAGGTCGATGGTATTTTTCACACCCTATATTAAGGATTCATATTTTGCAGTGACTGGTGCATTCCAATTATAGGTGACAGGATATGGGCATCTTACGTTGTTTAGGATCAATCAACAAACATCCTGCCCCAACTTCTTTTTGTGACCTGGAGCCATCAAAGAACATGGACCACATGTTAATAATATATATATTTTTTAGTTTTACTAAAACTTAAGCTAGTTAATATGGCTTAGGAGCCATTATGTGTTTGTGGAAGGAGTTTGGATTGTAAATCTCTGTGCTTCATAACAACCGTGATTAGTTTACAAAAAATAGTTACCTAGAACAGTGTGAGAAAATCATAGGGGTTCCTTTTTTCCTTCCAACTCAGTTACCTTTGTTTCATGTGAGATTTGGTGTCCACATAGATATAGTTTGGATTACCTTTATAAGGAAGCCATAGATGGGATTAGTCAGTTAAAGAATATCCTTGAAGTTTAGCCAACCAGTCTTTGCTTAACAAAAACTATAAATTTTAGGTATATCAACCACAATAATATATATAACTTGATGTACTCTAGGGTCAAATTCAAGCCTAATTAAGTCATCTTTAAGTTCTCCTTTCAATTTGACATATTTCTTGTCTAATTGTATGATTATGCTTTTGGTTAACTGTGGGACAACATTTATCTTTTGACAGACTATATAAGGTATGGTGTTTGATGAGGCACCAGAGTCAGCTAACCAATTGTGTACATTGAAATTGAATTTTTCATACGTAACTAAGAAAGGAGGTACTTGATATTTAGAGTGCACACCTATACTTGTTGCATTTACGACAACCTCTATTTCCACATGGTGGACTTCTTTTGCTTCAAAAATTTTAGGAATACTTTCAGTATTTGCAATGATTTTATTATGAGTATGATCATGTTTAAAACATCATGAAAAATATCACGTTGTTGTGGTAATGAGTAGATATCAAACATGGAGATATTGGCTTTCATTTTCTTCATATCTTCTATGACGTTGTAACCTAGAGATTTCCTTTCTAGTCTACTTATTTTTGGTTTTGATTGTGTGCCACTAGCCTTGCTATTGGGTGAAAATGTGTTGGGTTTGGCATTGTTTATCGTTGGGTTGGATGTACTTGGTTTGTTGATGTTATCCTTGTTACAGGTATGAAATAACTGAGAGGGGGGGTGAATCAGTTATTGTAAATTATTAACCATTTCTCTCATTTTTAACTTCGAATCATTAATCTTAGTGGCAGTAAGTCTTTACT
>JZKD02S0343313.1:190963-208627 GCA_000966675.3 Picea glauca
CCCTGATTTTCTGAACTGGCTCTTTACTTGCCTCCTCTACGCATGCCACATCATCTAACGCTGTGTTCTAGCATCTGCGTTCCAGTAGTCGTGTTCCAACAGTCGTGTTCCAGCATTCGTGTTCCAACAGTCGTGTTTCAGCATTCGTGTTCCAGTAGTCGTGTTTCAGCAGTCGTGTTCCAACATTCATGTTCCAACAGTCGTGTTTAAGCATCTACGTTTCAACATGTTTCACTTTTGTGTTGCAACATCTGTGTTCGCTTCCAACAGTCGTGTTTCAGCATTCGTGTTCCAGCAGTCGTGTTTCAGCATCTGTGTTCGTATAAACAATCTTGATCATCTACGGCATTCTTCTGTTATAGCCATCAATGACAACCTTAACCATCTGCATTAGCTTCTGTGTTCCAGCGCTGTTTCAGCACTGTGTTTCAGCGTCTGTGTTTGCATTTGTGTTGCAGCAGTTCGCATTTGTGTTGCAGCGTGTTTCAACATCTGTTCTTCATAAATAATCGATTGCCATCAATGACAACCTTGATTATCTACTTCATCTTTGCTGTAGCCATATTTCCAACAATCCTGAACAAACGTATCAGATTTATTTTTGTCTTTTGTTTGGGTTGGGATACTTGGTTTCAGAGTAGGCATATGAGGGGTAACCTTCTTGAGTGGAACTTTAGTGGCTTAGGAAGAGAAGGTGTTCAAAATTAGACCTTTGTTGCACACATTTTAATCTCTATGGACATCCTTCACTATTGGTGTATTTTATACAAAAAATTCTTCTATTTTCTCATCGTCTGAGTCTAAACACCAGTCCCAAAGGAACATAACAGTGTATGGGGAGGATCCTTAGTGGTATATTCATTCACTATGTCACTTGGTTGTTCATTGTTTATAATTTTCTGATACAATAGATGATTTATAACCAAGGTCATGGAATTTACCCATTGAGAGCATGTCTTCTCAGAGTGATTTTATTGGTGATATGAGAATAAATTATCTTTGCAAAAGTTGTCTAGATTTAATGCAATTCGAGGAGATTCAAGTGACCTAAGTGGGTTTTCATTTATCTTAAAGAATGGAAGAAAATTTCTATTCTTTGAATATCCTTCACCGACATTCTTCTTGAGATCCACAACTTCATTTAACAATTTTTGACTAACTTCACCAAACTATCAATATCTTTGAGTTCCTTTTTGGGTGGATTTACTAACAGTAAAGGTTTTTTTCTAGCCAACCTGATCTCCTCAGAGTGTGAGTGATGGTCATATGAGGGCAACTCCCTTTTTACAGTTTCAACTTCATTGAAATTCAGAGCCAAAATGTCTCTTTTGGCTCATTTTAAAAACATGCCTATGGAAGGGATAAGAGTCACAATGTAGTACTTGATGGATATAGATTATGAAGGAGTTGTGTCAATAGTAAAATTAGTTAGGACCATGAGAAACCATTGATTGAAATCCTTCACTTTTTCCCTTTTATCTAGTTTAATATCTCCTAACTCTTTATACAAGGATGCAGTTATTTTTGTTCACCAAATTTTCTAATAAAGACCTTCTCAATGTCTTCCCAGTAGGTTATGGAACTAAGTGGAAGACTAGAGTACCAGGTAGATGCTCTGGCATAGAAGGTGTAAGGAAAAAACCTATATACCACATCTTCATGATGGACATTTAGAAAGTGAGTGGATAAGAATAATTTTTTTATGTGATCCTCTAGTGAGCCAGATATGTCTGGATAAAACTTGGGAATGATCTTGTCAGTTTACTGGGAATTTCACGTAAGGGTCCTGCTAAATTTAGGTCTCCTTTGGACATCCAAGGTTTTATCACTGCCCTTTGCTATTGACATTCACCCATAATTTTTTCGAGGTTAATTTAATGGTTTTCACCATCAATTTTATGTTCAAATTTAGGAGGGGTAGGGGGACAACAACTCAAGGGTAATGGAACCTCTTGTAACATAGTTTGGATGAGGTCTTCCTTAGAGTCAAAACCCATAAATCATGTTGGAAGGGAAAGCCCCATCATTTTGTAGTTGAAAAATACTTTTTCACCTGATATTTTGACCATTTTAGGGCAATTAAGAAGGCTGGTGCTCCCCTGCCATGCTTATGGAGTGCCAGTGCTCCCTCTACCATGATATAGGAGTGCTATGGCACTCTGTCTTCAATTGTAAGGAGAACCATGTTCGTTAGAGGAAATCATGGTGAATCCCACCTCTTTCTAAGGGACATATATAAAAGGATGGGGTTGGTTTAGCTCGAATCCTACTCCATGGATCTATCTAAGGAATAAATCATAACTTATGGATCCATATCGTCAACCAATTGAAAAAATACCCAAGGTGGTTGAGCCTCTCAAAACCTATAAATTGGAGGCATTTCCATAGTGAAATGGGGGAGGAATTAGTTAAGCATGATCATTTTGATCTTGATTCACTCATGCAAGGGTTTGACGAGGAGATCTTGGAGAGGTTGCTGCAACATCAATAGTGGTCTTTAAGTATCTTCTTATTGGTTCTCATTCAATATATACTTAACCTATTTCCTTCAAGTTTATGTCTTGTTACATTTTCTTGTCTACTGTTGCTTTAATATTCATAGATAGACTTGTATTATCTAATCAAGTAGAGTAGGAGATAGTTGTTTCCCTTTTCCATCCATTGCATATCTTAGTTTGTGTCAAGGAGTTTGATGGTCAAGCTCAGGAATTGGAAGCAATGAGGACAAAATGTTGAAAAAGGTACATCATATCCTTTCTCTCCTTTTCAATTTGATTGTTTTAGATTAGTTTATAGGGATTTTAGTGTCCATTTGTACTCTTTCTATCTTGGTATAGGGGTCTATCAATCCAAAGGAAGTTTCACCTATCCGCAGGGGAACATTCCGTAACACAAAAATGACGACTCCACTGGGGAGCGACTTTGACTAGTCTTCCCTTAGTTAATCTAAAAGCCTTTTCTTATAATTGGATCTTGTTTGGTTCTTGATTCCGAATCAATTTCCTATCTCCTCTTCTTTATTGAAAGCTTTACATAGTAATTGATTGGAATTTTATGAGATTTTATCTTTTTAAATATTTTTCCAAGAATTTCCAGAATTGGCCCTCTCCTTTAGTTCATACCAAGGAACCATTTTATTAACTGGTGCCCCCACAGAGGCTTGTAGGAAGTGCCATTATCCTAACTCGCACTTCAGCCCTTTGAAGAAGGAGTACCAATCTCCCCTTTTGAGAAAAATTAAAAGTTTTTGGCTCATTCTGTTCAGTCTGTTGATGTGAATCTTTAAATCATAAATCCTCCAATTTCTGTTGACTTTGATTGATAGAAGTAACTTGTTATTCATCACACATTTTTGGTATTTTTTGATCTTGCAAACTTATTGCATATTGAAATGTTGATACATCTTATATTTCTTTGGTTTGATCTTCGTTTCACAAGAATTTTGATTATCTGATTGGATAGAAGAGTCTGCAAGGGTTTGTTGGTCATTGAGTTCATTTTCAATATTTCTTTGTTGAATGAATTGAAACTCTTTTTCTTATCACAACCTAGCTTTAATACTATTTCCCGCATCTCAATTCTCAAATATTGTTAAGTGTGATTTTGTTGATTTTTTGTCATGTTTGGGTCTCTGATTGAAAATTTAATATTTGATTTCTTATTCTCTTTGTGAGTATCCTTGTTTGAATGATATTTTTCTTCTTGTTCTATTCTATATTAGTTGTGAACCATTTCATTTTTATTGAAAGAAAAAAAACATCAAAGGTGTTTGTACTTTAAAATCAAACAAAGGAAATTTGAAGAACTTTGTATGCATTGGTTTTGGAAACTTGAAAGATTTTATTTTGGTAGTTTGGAAAATGTGTGGATTTTTGTTGGGAAAAAAATTTCATTTAGTGTTGCATTTTTTTGAGTGTTTTTTAGTGATACAAAGAAAGAAACTCCTCTCCTTTCCATTAATAGAAGTTCATCGAAAATGAACAATTGAACCTCATTCTTTTTTTCTTTCTTTTTGGAGTCGAGTCTCAAAAAAATAAACATCAGCAGTTTCACTACCATTCACCCTTGAGTAATGAACAACTGTAAAATCAAACACTAATTAAAAGTGATCTAGATTTTTTTTTTTAGGGATTTGTGCACCAACATTAGACTAGGGATAGATATTTGGAATAAGATGTGAGGTTAACTCTCCAAAGAATTAAATATACACATAGAATCCTACGATAGGGAGAGAAAAATCCAATTTTCATCTAAGCATAACCGGGACCCCCCTCTCACACAGGGGTTAAGCACGAGGTAGAATGTTGGAGAGCAATGAAGATTTACCCTCCGAAGATTAACAAAATGTAGAGGAAAGATTGTATACTGAGGGTTCTTCTTGAAGTGTCACTGATTTCATTAGGTGTCGGTGCTTCGTGAATCTCGAATCCATTTTAGGTCCTCATGAGTTCACTGGTCCTCTTGTCTTCAATCATATAAAAGAATTTCAGAATTGATATCCTACCCATCAGCTCGATCCTAAATGTTGATTGTACCCAACTATTGACTGTGAGTTGGTGACCTTAGTAGCCATAATCCTTAGGATCCATACACAAGGTGACGAAGAAGGGGAGTCTTTGCTATACGTGGGTCAAACATTGGTCAAACTCACTCAGGATCCTTGGAGGGTAACCCATGGATAGACCATGAGGGAACTTATACCAAGGCATAAGTCTATTAAGTAGGTCACCAATGTAACTAATTGACCCTCTAAATCCCAACCCTTTCTCACTTTGTTCCCGTGATGTTGGATTTCATCACAAACTAGTAAGTTCATTGTGGGAAGTTATTGATTTGCTTGCTCATCTTTTATATTTTAGAGAGTGTTGTTTATTCTCCCTAGTTGTGCTTAAGATTGGTATTGTGGTTGAAAAATGTCTTCATCGATCACGTTGGATGCAAGGGTTTCTTCTGGAATGCTACAAACCCTTACCTCCTAATTCACCTAAATATGCTTCTCGTGAAGAAGTTGTTGAAGAAGAAAACTAGTTTGACATTGGGAGTGTTTCTACTCCTTTGATTAAACTTCCCGAGGGAGAAATTATAATATTTTAGGAAGGTTTTGTCCTTCCTGTAAACCCACCATTGACCAACCCTCTTGACCCAATTCTTGTCTGAGCACATTATTTAGGAAATATCATACCCGAATATTATCTTAGATTACCATCAATACCATTTGAAATAGTTGATATGGAATCAAAACAACCCAACAAAAGTGAAGAGTATACAACCCATGCCCGCACTACTAAAAAGGTAGATCGAAGTCAAACTCTTGTTCATCCTATGTGGAGACCTCCATCAAGCCATGATATTTTTGAAAGATTCAATTTGAATCAACCATATTTTTCCCCTCCACATACACTTGTCACTACTAGTAAAGATGCAGAACCATAGAGTCATTTCCTTCGTCATCCTGTAGGACCAACACTTAATACTTCTACCACTTCAGGTCAAATATCGAGTGATATAGGCCTTGTCCTTCCTAGTCATTTACAAATCACTATGACAGTTACACCAACATGCCTATTCAAGCATAAACTTCATTCACACCACAAAATCCTGTTGGGACACCTTCCTATCTTAGAATGCAAAAACCTATAATAACACAAGTCCCAACTAGGGTAAAAATCCATACTAGGAAAAAATCCTTAGTTAGTGGACAAATTCCTTCAGGGGGCAACCCTCATTTAGTGGAAAAGTCTCAATTGTTATCCGACCTATGGTAGGGGGGAAAGTTCTAGGTCCTTTTGTTGGAAACCCACAACAAACCTGGGGACCACTCAGGGAAGATATTTTAATACACCACCTCAAGGAGGATATTTTAATACAACCCCACAAGGAGGATCTTTAAATCCTAACCCTTCAGGATTGAAATTTGGACAACCATACCTAGGTGTCCCGAATCCCACTTGGGATCCTCAGAGTCAATCATCATTTCTTCCGCAACTGGTTATCCTCCTTAATATAAAACTGGTTATCCTCCTGAGGGTTACACTACTTATCCTCCTCAAGATCAAACTATTTATCCTCCTCAAGGTCAAACTAGTTATCTTCCTCAAGTTCAAATTGATTTTCCTTAATCTTTTACCCAAGTTTCCCAACAAATGAATCCTACTTTTGTAGGCCAAAATCCTCAACATCCATATATGGGAGGACCTTCTGGATACAACTTTGCACAACAACCAATGTATGGTATTACTGGTGTTCCCATGCCTCACTAGTATTATCCTTAAAGTAATCGACAATTACCTTTTCTGGATACTTTATATCTCCCAGACCTGTTGAGATTAACAAATGATCCCATATGACATTTTTCTTTATGGCCAATAATTCCTACAAAGTTACCATCAAACATCCCAAAGTTTGATGGTAAACCTAGAGAAGACCCGAAAAACCACACCATGACATTCCATCTTTGGTGTTCATCAAAATCCTTGATGGATGACTCTATTAGGTTACTTATTTTCCAACATACTCTTACGGGGCTCAACATCCTAGTGGTATATCAAATTACTACACGGTTTTTTTCAACATTTTAATTCACTTGCGATGGATTTCCTCACCCATTTTCAACTACCGATTAGATATGAAACCAGAACAAAACTCTTGACTTCCCTTTGATAGACAACTTCCACACATATTTCTAATCATATTCATGAGTGGAGACGATGAAGAAAATTAATTAAAGCCACCATTCTATATTAGTTGTTGGTAGAATGGTTCATGAAGTCCCTATTACCACCCATTTTCGACGATGTTGCGATGGGAGGCATCGTCACTGAAGAGGAAGCAATTTCTCTCTCTTAATATTTGGATTTTGTTTATTCCCAATCTAGTACTTTATACGATCTAATCCCAAATTCTCCCTGTACATTAACCAATCCATCCAAACCATCATCTCGTGCTCATTCTGACGACATTATCTATTTTTTCAAAACTCAACCTGCCTCACAGTCGAATGGGACTATAAATCACTCAATATATACCCCGACTATGGTGCATGACTATATCCCATCTAATTCCTCCCCAACTAAAATATCTAAAGTGAATGCAATTCAATCTGCTTCATCACTGCAATTGGGAGGGAAAAAGAAGAATAAGAAAAAATCAAATAATAATAATAATAAAATAGAAAATCCAAAAACAAAAACACAACCACCTGCTGCTAAAAAGAAACAACAACGGAAATCAAAATTTCCCTCTCTCATATGTGTCGAAGATCATTACACAAGAGACTGTCCTCATCAAGATGAAATATCAAAATTCGTCAAAGGAAATTTTGGACCCGTTGTTTTGACACATCCTTTTCCACAACAACAATCAATGGTTGCGCAAAATCCTGCACCTTCACAGGGAGGGATCCCAGGTCATCCTCCTAAAGAGGATGCTACCTCAAGTGCACATATTTATATGTTCAATGGTATAGATTTGACCACTAGGAAAAAAACATATGACATGCCTCTAGGGAAAACATGTAAATAAAGTGTAACTAATGGAATCGTGACTGATCCACCTTCACTTCTGTTACCCCTCCATCTATACCTCTACATATTGAGAATTTTTTTTTGACTCTATATTATGTCCACCCAAGAGTACCTTTCGAAATTCGAACTTTAATCCCAACTCTCGTGCTGCCTATAACTACAACATAGTTGAAGATCTGGCCCAAGAACCTTGTGCAATGTCAACACTCAAAGTTCTGCAAAAATTCCCTAGTCAGTGTAGGACTCTCTTGGTAGCCATTGGAGCTATAGATCCCAAGTCATCCAATACTATCATGTTTAACTTGGACGATTATAAATCAAGGCTCTCTCATCAAATTGCATTTCAAATTGAAGTTTTTGTTCACAATCAACATGTTCATCGCACTATATTGGATGTAGGAGCATCAACCTGTGTCATGTACTTAGCATATTGGAAAATTATTAAATAACTATGTCTTAATCAATCTCCTACCACGATGAAATCATTTGATGGATGCTATTTCAGACCTCATGGACTATTTCAATATTTATCCATTCAACTGGGGGAAAAATCTGTTTCCATCGATTTGGAAGTAGTCTACGCTCCTTTAGATTATACGTTACTACTTGGACAAAGATGGTTTTATGCTATGACTGTCATGGAATATTTAGTTTTTTGATGTGTCCAGTTTCCTCATCAAGGAAAAATAGTTACCACCGATCAATTAGATTACTGTACACCTCATACTCATAGCCAAACTACCAAGAATATACCCTTTTTTTGGGACTCAATGATTAGTTACGAGAGTGTGGGGGTGGGTCTATTGAAATATTCTTCTTTCATGGGAACATTCCCTGCATCGGTTCCTCAAAATTCGCAGCATATCACAATGATAAATATGATTTCGACCATGGTACATCAATCCCTTGAATCATCTGATCCTTGGATCATGCCTAGTCCTTTAGAATTTGATAGGCTAGGTGACACTATGCCACTTAGTCCAACAAAGGTTGAATATGATTCCATTCAATCAACCTCTCCTTCACTTGACAACCAACATCTGGTGGCATCCAATTCTTATTCATTACCATCTTGGTTGAATTCCTTATCATTGAACTTTGATTACATTCTATGTATTTTTCCAGCTGACGAATCCATAAGGGAAATGCTTAGTATAAAAGAGTCACAATGGGACGATAATCACCATTACTCATCCTTTCTTCCAAGTTTGGATGAAATCAAGGAAAATATTCAATCTATCTTTCCATATGATATTGTTGATAATACTCAATCTCTGATACTTACTTAGGATACTATCTCCGAAGGAAATTTAGGAAACTTTTCGCAAACCATTAGTGTAGACATATAAAAAAAATAGGGTGTCATGGAAAACATACAATTAGGTGCGAACTATTCGATTAAATAAATTCAAGACTACACTGCCTTATTTAAATAATTACGTGATGTTTTTTCTTTGAGATATGAATAAATTCTAGGGATTGATCCTTCGATTTTTCTGCATGAAACTAAAACTTACCCTGAAGCTAAACCTGTACGATAGAAACTTCACCCTGTCAATCCTAGGAAAAATGCGACAATAAGGGTAGATATAGAAAAAATATTGAAATCTGGTTTCATCTACCATGTACCTCTGAGATAATGGATTTCTAACATCATTCCGATCACAAAAAACAAGGGACAATTGGAGTTTGCGTCGACTATAGGGATCTCAATAAGGCTTGTCTGAAAGACAATTACCCTACACCCTTGATCGACCAAATTATCAATAACTGCGACAAAAGCATAATTTTCTCTTTTATGGATGGATTCTTAGGCAATAACCGGATAGATATTTTTTCAGCTAATCAACATAAGAAAACCTTCATCTACCAATGGGGAACCTTCACCCATCATAAGTTACCCTTTGGCCTTAAAAATGATGGAGCCAATTTTTAGTAGGATATGTCGTACACTTTCCACCATATCAAGCATATTGTTGAGTCCTACCTTGATGAATTTCCAGGTCATTCGGCTAATCGAAACGATCATATTAATCAGTCGAGATAATTTTTTCTTAGATTTCGGCATTATAACATATTCTTTAATCCACACAAATTTATTTTTTCTATCGAATAAGGGAGGCTCCTAGGCTTCGTGGTATCCAAAGATGGGATATAGGTGGATCCCTTAAAAATGAAATATATCCTTTATTTTTCTCTTTCGAACAACCATACCCAACTCCAAAGTTTGCAAGGGAAGGGAAAATTTCTATGTCATTTCATCCACGATTACACAGAAATCACTAAAGGATTCATGATATTGTTGTAGAAGGATGTCCCTTTCATCCAGGATGAACTTTATCAACTCTCATTTGACGCTCTCAAACATGCTTTAACTCATACACCATTGTTACACCCCCCTAACTACATGAGCTATTATATCCTTTACTTGGCATCCTGCGCTTCCACTAATTCCATGGTGTTAGTTCAAGAGGATGACGACGTTGCAGAACATGTGATATATTATTTAAGTAAGAGAATGTCAGGTCTCGAACTTTGATATTCACATGTTGAGAAGTTGGATTTGGTAGCCATCATCGTTGTGGAATGATTTTGACACTACATATTAGTTCACACTACCATGGTTATCACTGAATGGAATCCCATGTACCATATCTTGACTCATCAAGTACTTGGGGGAAAATATTCAAAATGGATTGTCATTCTTCAAGAATTCGATCTCGAGTTTACCAAATCTAAAGAAAATAAATCATTTGTTTTTGCAGAGTTTATTTGTGATCTTCCCCATACAAATGAGGACACTGATCTTAGTGATTCCCTTCCATATGAGTCACTGTTCCTTATCAGTATGTTTGATCCCTAGTATGGAGACATTCTCTTATATCTCCATACCCAATTCTTCCACCCAGATATTTTGCGTGATGATTGATGTCGTATTCAACATCATTAAAAATATTACCTTATTATTTGCGACACTTTATATCTATGTGGTGTTGATATTGTTATGCAATGTTGTTTGAATCATGAAGAGGATGAGTGTGTCTTAAATGATTGTCACTTAGGAGCTTGTGGTGATCATCTATCTGGGATGGCTACAACCCATAAGATATTATGTGTAGGTTATTTTTGGCCATCCATTTTCAAAGACTGTATGGAGGCCATAAAACAATGCCCACCCTGTCAAATATTTCAAAAGAAAAAACATACCCACCATGATTCGCTACATCCAATCATCACCATCGACCCCTTTGCAAAATGGGGCATTGATTTCATGCAATTTAATCCTACCTTATCCCGAGGCATAGTTACATTGTCTTTGCAGTTGATTATTTTATTAAATGGGATGAGGCTATGCCTACATTCCTAAACAATGGACGAACTATTTCTCTTTTCATATTTAACCACATCATCACTAGATTCAGAGTCCCACGAGCTATCATAACTGATCACGGATCTCATTTCCAAAATCAGATGATGATTGAGTTGAGTATTGTTGATGGGGACTAAATCCCCTGATTCAATAGCAGGAACCAAACCCTCCATCGAGGCCCAATTAGACTCTGCAATGTTTGGAGTGGAATGGTTCTCCATATCTTGCGATCTAGACAAATTATTGATGGGATTTATGTTTTATGGTGAAGGCTCTTCCTTCAGTTAGGACCATTATTTTTTTCGTATTTCTCTTGGGTGGGGTTGATATGAGAGATGCAAGCTAGTGTAAATCAACTTGACAAATAACATGATAAAGGTTTTAACTAGAGGGAAGAGGTCAAGCTCATGATAACTCGCTGCTCAAACATGCAGACAATGATTCTATGCCACAGGGCCTAGTACTAATACATTAACCAAATGAGCATCCAACTATTGTCTTAGAAAACTAATTAACAGAAGAAAACACATACGTAATCAAGATCATAGTAATAAAAATAATTCATCTACCATAACATTCATCACATAACAACACAACGATTTATCTTCATCACTAAAGAAAATAACATCAAGACATTGCACCAGATAAATTGACAACATAATTAATTTCTCTTACTCATTTACTGCATCATTCATGGAACAGGAAAGGAAGTGATTCTTGTCCAACTTCAATCACATAAATTTGATGAAATTAGCTTGTATTTGGTCCATAAGGACTTCCCAATTTACAACAGTCTCAAAATAATTATCAACAACAACAAAAAAAGGAGTTCTTACAAAAACCATCGACCCTTGACTAATCGGTCGATGTCTCTATTTATCATCTAAAATTCAACTGTAATTAACGGCTAAATACAATTTAGTCCAAAAAAAAATTGCCACGTGGAGTGATCATCCAATAGTTTCTTTCAATGGTCCGCCTGAGATGCCTATAAACAAATCTTCACAGGTTTGAGCCCATGGGAACGTGTGTTTTTCCATAGGGGCAACATATGCTCATCTAATGTCTACTGCATGCGCCCGATATTTTACCAAGCTGGAGTTTAGCTGTTGTAGCATGGATTGAGCTCTGATCGGGTGACCTGCTAATTGTTGCACTTGCCCTGGCATTGCATCGATGACTTTTGTGCACTCTTCGGCCCAGAGTGAGTCTTGTATGGAGTACATCTTGAACACATCGCTCAGGCTAGTGAATTAATTAGGAGTTTCGAATTTTGGGAGATCGACATCTTTCATTACTTTATTAATTTTACCCCAGTGTTTCTGGCCCTTGACCCATTGCTTTTGGATTTCTCGGTGTGGGTCTCGATTCATCTTCACCTAATATTCGACGGATTTCTTCATGCGTTCGAAACTAATTTTTCCAATCAACCAAATGCCATGATTTTCCTTTTCTCAACCTTGCTAGACCGATTCAATGTATTTGAGTCTCTCGACCGCTAACTGTTCCTTTTCGTGCCACTTTTCCATCTCTTTGCATGTTGTGAGTGCCATGAAAGTATCATCCTGGAACTCGACTATGTTCTCGGTTAACAAGTGCCTTTCCTTCTTGAACTTGTTATAAACTCCATTGAACTCTTCCTTCAGATATATAGTGGTCTGTGTAGCCCCTTTATAGTATTTGACAAGATGGCACAGGTGTTTGAGCTCCTCCCAGGTGTCGAATAGTTCCTTTTCATCTCTCCTGGTTCTGTCCTGGGTGGCATTTGAGAGGGCTTTTCCTATGTCGATCAGTTTGGACGTGTGAGCATCTGCAGTGCTGATTAGTTTCTCTTCTATGGTAACCATGATGGATTGATCCAAAGTGATCCTTCACCTCTTCACAGTCCTTTGAATGATGGCCTTCCTCTTTTGATCGTAGGATATCGCATAGATGTCTGTTACTTCATCTACTAGTTCTGGTATCTCTTGATCTCCCCATGAGAGACTGTTTCTCAAACTACCCATGGTGTATATTCACTCAAGAGTGGGTTCTCAAATTTCTTTGCTCTGTTTTGTGGATCCAACCTCTACTTGGCATTCATCTAAGACTTGAATATTGTGCATGATGGAGGCATCGAGCACAGACTCATTGCTTACTTGTTCGTCAGCCATAGAAATGTTGATTATATTTTGTGGAGTTTCACCACTTGGTATTTCTTCTTCTTCCTTTCTGTTGGAATCTCTTGTGTTGAGGCCACCTTCATACCCTATTTCCATTTGTAAGGCCTGCTTGTCTTGGACCTCGGGCTCAGGGGAAGTGGTTTTCTTGATACCCTTTTCCTCTTGGACTCACACCGGGGTGCCGTGAGCAGGTTCTAGACTCTCGTCGTCGCTGTAAATATGTATAAGAGTACTCAAGGGATTGGGCACTTGTGTCTCTATCGAGACCTAACTTGTCCTTGGTTGAGTTGTCCCTTCTTCTGAAGGATTGATTAATGATGTTACGAGTTTAGGGTTGCCCAACCCATACGCGTTGTCGAGGACTGTGGACCCAGGATCATTTGACTCCATCAGGATACTCTAAACAACAGTTGAGGCTTCAGGTCCTATGAAAAGATATGGGTCATCCCACATCTGTTTCATCAACAACTCAATTTTTTGAAGCAACAACGTACCCCTTTCTCGTGCAACTTGATCTTTTGGAAGATCCTTGATTTGTATCGGGGATTCCTAGTGAGTTCCTGCATCTTCAATGTCTTCTTTGAGATCACTTATTTCTTCATCTAATTCATATGCAACTGCTCCTCCTAGGCATCGATTAATTTCTTGAACTTCCTACTCCATAAATGTTGCCTGTTCTTCTTGGCTCATAGCTCTAAACCTAGTTCCTCGAGGATCAACTCTCCTAGACGCCACCACATTCCATTCTTCGGCGTTTTCAGTAAATATTTCATCTTCGAACTGGTCATGGGCATAGGGCCAACAGGATGATACCTGTGACGCATGCTGTAGAACTAATCCCTTGGGATCGTGTTTGTGAAATCGGTCAGTTTGGAACCAAAATTCCAATTGACCTAGACCGATTTGTTTATCATGCACGATATCTTTGACCATGCAAAATATGATATGAAACCCATACGGTATGAAATCCCTCTTTTTGTCTTTTACTAAAGTTGCATTGTATCCTTGCAGGATGGTTTGATACCAAATTTCCCCTAACACTAGCCGATCATGGACATAAATGGGTAATGAGTGGGGTGCTCCTGTGGCACCGAAAACCCTGATGTAGGTTTCCCGTACTTCCAAATACCAGTGGTCAATTTTGGCTATAACCTTCTTTGCTTCATCTGACAATCTAGGGAATTCTCTTCTGAAGAGCAAGGAGTAAATGCGTGCAATACATTGACCATAGATAACAACATAGGATTTTTTGTACCTATTTTCCCATAGGATGTTGAAGTATACATGGATAGCTAGCTCCAAAGGGTTCCAATTCAGATTTATCCCAGCAAAAGCATTCCTGGCACAGATCACGTCCAGTAAATACAAAACCATGTAGAAGTTGGGGGTATCTCCCTCCTTCGGCTCTTGATCTTGTCTTATGCAGGTGCTTAACTAGTTGGATATGATGGCACCCCAATTGAAGCCTGTACTTGAAATAGCGATTGTAAAAGCCAGAGGCATACAAGCCTCTGAAAATAGGGAACAATCTTTTTCCCCATGTAACCTGCAAATAAAATCCATGAGGTATATGTATGGTTCCCTGAGATTTGTCATTGGGTACCAGTCAACAGTCCGGTTCATGAATTTTTTGTCTTCTCTCCACCAAGACGACATGATTTTGTTGGTATCATGTGACGCATAGAAACTTAAGACAAAATTTGTGCTCAGCAATAGCTCAAAATATTTGAGCTTATAGTAGCTCTGAACCTCTGATGGAAGGAAGACTCCGATGCACTCACTGTTATCATCATTAATCAAACATTTTTGGGCGTCAATGTGGTCAATGATCCACTTCAAGAGATTAATGAAAGGAAAGACTAGAGATCAACTTGCCACCATCTGCAGATAATCCTTGCAAATGTTGGGGAGGACCTCGTCGTCGAGCTCCCTCATTTTAGGATTGCTATGTGGGGTATATTCGAGGGGTTCTTCTTTCTTGATTTTCTTGAAAAATTCTTCCCAGCAAGGAAATGCCATCTTGGCTCCAATACATGCCTCCATTTCTCTGAAAACTGGGGGCTAGAAAAAAGGCTCCTTGGTGATTCTCTTAATGAAAAATACTGGCTTGGGAATGAATTCTAATTGTCTTGCAACTGATGGGGAGGAGCCTTCTCCTACTTCTGATTCCTACAACTTAGGGGATCTTAGTGATTTCCTAGTGGACGACTTCTTCGGAGGAATTGTTCCTACAATTTAAAATGTCATTTGAAAATGTGTGCAGAGCAGCGTTGGGTGAGAATATATAAAATGGAGTGCAAAACCCATAAGCGAACCCATACCTATAATGTTGGCTAAGATAACAGTTTTAATACTCACTGGACTTTAGACGCTTCCTGTGGATTGTTAGCTTCACTCTCCTATCTACTCTGAACTTATTTCTACACAGAATGGGATCATACACATTGACTTGAAAGGAATATAACTGGGAGATACTATCAGTCATATAAGTTAGTTAATATGAGCAATGAACACAAATTCAAAATAAACCACTATTGGATTTCTGCGGATAAATTTTGACTGGTTGACAGTGGAGGCGTGGATGGAGATGCATTGTATCAGTGAGTTTAATGGTTCCTTTTGATTTGTGCACAAGTCAGTAACTAATGCATTATCCATGAATTAACTAAGAACCGTAAATTCAACGTACCTACCACACTCTGGGGATAATACGTCTCGTCATGTTATGTCACTTGGTGAATGAATCGAGGATCGATTATTATCAGAGTGTGTACTTATATTGATAGGCTCTTGATGAAACTTCCGACACTGATGATATAGGGGTTGGCGATCGGGGAAAATTTTATGTACACAGCTTCTCGATGGGCCTCCATCTTCATGAGATTTTGGCATTGAAAACATTTCAGGCATCGATAGTCGGGGGTGTTACTCTTCCTTTCGTGCGGTGCATACTATTATATCTTTTTGCTGAAGTCGATCGAATTGGTCTTTGGTAAAATCCTTCTTGAGGTTTATTCATAGGAAAGAATCATTTCATCAGTCGACGCTGGTGAGGGTCGGTACTCAGCTACTTTGACTCCCCAAACGATTTTCGCCACCATCATTTTTCGTTGATGCCGAAATTCTCTTGTGAGTCGGGGAAAATTCTGGGTCGTCGATTCCTTGAGTAGTTGTTAAGTATTTTAGGGTTAAGATGATTCTTTTTTGTATGTTCAAGTGAAATTTTAATCAATTAAAACATGAAACATATAATACCAATGAAGGATTAGTTTCAATTCGAGGCAAAAACAGTCAAAAGTAAACTATAGGGTGGTACCCAAAAGGAAATGGTCTCAGAACTTTTAGGGTGTGTTGAGTACTCAACAAGTACAAAATAGGGTTTTTGACATGAAAACTCATGCCCATATTATCCTCAAGCCAATGGATAAGTTGAATCCATCAACAAAGTCTTGAAAACCACGCTTCAACGTATGACGAGGGTGAAAAAAACTAATTGGAATTTACAACTCTTCTTAACACTTTGGGCCTATCAGAATTCTGTCAAAACCTCCACTGGTTTCACACCTTTCCATTTGGTATATGGATTAGAAGCGATGTTACCAATTGAATGAAAAATTCCATCTCTTAAACTAGTTGTAGAGCTCCTCCCCAACTCCTTTGTTGAGGAGGATTTTTTTTTGTATCTAACGAAGCTGGATGAGACCCATCGTGATGATGATATCATTAATGCGACATATAAAAAACATATCAAAACCCAATATGATAAATCTGTCCAACCTCATGTTTTCACAGAAAGAGATCTAGTCTTGGTCTATGACCAAGACCATGATAAACTTGGAGTAGGAAAATTAGAACCTATGTGGCATGGACCATACATCATAAAGCATGTGATACAAAAAGGTGCCTACGAGTTAATCAAATATGATGGAATCCCTCTTAATGAGCCTCTTAATGTGATCTATTGGAAAAAGTACTATGCTTAGAAAATCTTTCATGTGTGCTTTGTACATTATTGTACCATATGTTTTGGTTTAGTGCGTCTTTAATTTTGAATGTAAGAGATTTGTTTCATCCTTAGCTAGTTATACCCTGCTTTGTTCTTTAATGTGTATATGCCAATATCTTTTCGCATACATTTTGGATTTGCATATGGCGCTAGCCGACATACCCATAACTTAGCTTCTCCTGCTTGGACCATTTACCATTCTGGAAATTTGGTAAGGTTAGGAGGGATCTGTCTTGGAACTGCAACCAATAATGTTGTAGAATATCATGCCGTAATTGGACTTTCGATCGAGTCTGCCTCTCTTAACATATCTCAGATAATCATTTGTATTGTTTCCCAACTTTTGGTTTGTCAACTTAATCACATTTATGCTATTCACAATCCAATATTGCTACAACTCTATTTGAGGGTTCACCGTCTCGAGAGGTCTTTTGCTTACATAAAATACCAACACATATAGAGAGAACTTAATGTCATTACAAATTCATTATAAAATTATATGTTGTATTGGCATCTCACACATATATGAATATTCAAAATCATAAAAAAAAAACCAACAAAAAAAAACATCATTTAAAAATAAGTAGCTGAAACAAAACCCAT
>JZKD02S0343313.1:223660-235088 GCA_000966675.3 Picea glauca
TCTTACACCATACAATTTATTTGCATGGAAGCACAAGATGGAATTGCATATTCAAAGCAGAGGATTCTATAGGTTAACCATGGGAATAGAGATAAAACCTACATCATCCATAAAAAAATCCAAGTATCTGAATCAGATGGATGAAGCGTATGGAACTATTTGCAGTCTCATTTCTCCTGATCTCCTCTTTCACATATCATCCTATAAAACCCCCAATGAAGTCTAGAAAACCATGGAAGGAATTTTTGGAAAATAGGATGAGATGAGGGGACATATAATCGAGGTGGATTTGCTCACTTTGGAACCAAAAACCTTCAATAATCTCCAATATTGTTTTACCAAATATAAATATTTCCTGTCACAACTAAAGTCTTGTGGGGTTGATAAATCTAAGGAGGAGAAACAAATGGTTCTTACCATTATTTCCAAAATTGGTCTAGTATAATTAGTGTTTGTATCCACATTTCATTCAGTTAGGATCACCTTTGGATCCACTTGGACCATGCTCTCTCTTGAGGTCTTTATCGAGTCTCTGATGCAAGAGCAGAGCAATCTTATCAACATGGGAAAAATCAAAGGCTCAAAGGTGCATGCACTTGCTGTGAAAGATAGTAGAAGTCACCAAAATCAGAAATATAAAAACAAAGACAAAGGGAAGGCACATGTAAATCCAAAGAAGGAAGGGTACTCAAAACCCTTCAACGATTCCTCCCGATCCAAAGGTGGAAAGAGAAGAAAAGGGGAGAAATGCACTTACTTCCAATGAGGATTACATCCAAAATCCACATGCATGCATAAGAAGATATATCAAATGGAAAAACACTTCAACAAAACAAACTTGGAGATCACATCCCTGAGGGTGCCAAGAAGAAGAAGCCAGAAGATCAAACCCCAAGAAAGGTAATTCTAGCCATGCTTTGACTTCCATTAACTTCTCTCCCAATGTTTGGATTGTAGATTCAGGTGCATCACACCACATGGCATCCACAAAGGAAGTCTACTCTTCATTGGACACATGCAAAGGTCCTCCTATTTTTATGGGGGATGACTCTCCAGTTGAAGTCACTGGAAAAGGGAGAGTTGAACTCACAAACAAGAGCTTTGAGAATGTGCTACACATTCCCAAACTCTTTGGGTATCAAATGACAAACTCTAGAATTGAAAAAAGAGTAGTATTCACACCTGATGCTGTGTATTTCTATGACATGTAAACCAATTCCAAAGTTTCTACTAGTGAGGTAAATCACCCATCCAAACTCTACACATTTTCTAAATTTATTGAGCTAGATTATGCATTACTGCTTACGCATGTTGACGAAAGCAATAGGATATGGCATGAAAGGTTCGGGCATTAAAATTTCATATACATGAAACAACTTATAAAGAATGGAATGGTTGAAGGTGTACTTGACATGCACTTCTCCAAAGTAATTTGTGACAGATGTCTCCTTGGAAAACACCCTCAAGAGCAGTTCAACAAAGGAAAGAATCATAAGACTTCCTCTCCTTTGGATTTGATCCACAATGATATCATGGGCCATTTTCCACATCCATCAATAAATAAAGTAAGGTACATGCTCATTTTTATTGATGATTTCTCATGCTACACTTGGACTTTCTTTCTCAGGAAAAAATATGAGGTTTTTTAGCATCTGAAAGATTTCAAAGCCCTTGTTGAGACATAGTCAGGAAAGAAGATCAAAGTCCTCCAAATAGATAACGGGGAGGAGTATATCAACCATGAGGTATATAATATTTGTCTTGAGTCCGTGATTCATTTGTAGCACATGGTTCCCTATACTCCGCAACAAAATGGAGTTGTTGAGTGGAAGAATAGATCCCTGAAAGAGATGGAATCTTGCATGCTACATGCAAAGTCACTTCCACATATATTATGGGATGAAACACTTAATTGTGTAAACTACATCAAAAAATATCTCCCCATAGATCTGTCAAGGATAAGACACCCTTCGAGGCTTGGAGCAACCTCAAATCGTAAGTGACCTACTTTCATATATTTGGTTCATGTGCATGTGCCAGGATTCCCTCTAGGAAGATCAAGGCACTTGATCCACAGAGCACATAGTGTATATTTTTTGGATACCTAGATGATGTGAAGGGATATAGACTCATTGATCCCTCTACAAATCATCTCATTATTGAACGCAGTGTCCAATTCAAGGAACGTATCTCGCATGCACCTCAAGAGCCGTATGCATAAACTTTTGTTCTTCCACCTGTCAGAGATGATGAGCATGCACATGTTGAATCTTCCTCAGATGAGAGTTCTGATTTAGAGGATTTAGATGATTTGGTTACCGAGTTAGTATAGTAAGATGTAGATTCAATGCATGTAGATGCATATGCAGAGCCAAAGTTGAGGCCCAAGTGGGCCAAGACTACTCTTCATGATACAGGAGATCTTGTTGGGGATCCAACTGATACCAGGAGAACTCGATATAATTTCGAAGAGACTCCTCTTGCACTCATTTCCACTGAAATGATGCCACCTAGGTATATTTTCTTGGTTCAGTCTTCAGATACATAGTCCTATGGCAAGGCTACTGGGAATCCCTTTTGGGAATTCACCATGCAGGAGGAGTACAACTCCCTCCTCGAGAAAAAAACTTGGGATCTAGTTCCCCTTCCTTCAAGAAGGAAACTTGTCAGGTGCAAATGGGTCTACAAGTCCAAGAGTGCAATAGATGGATAGGTTAGCAGATACAAATCTATGATAGTTTCCAAAGGCTTTCAGTAGGTGCATGACATTGAATATGATGAGACATTTTCTCCAGTTGCAAAGATGGATTCCATACACTTGGAACCGCCCATTGTGGTAGCCAAGGGATGGGAAGTCCATCATATGGGTGTGAATAATTCATTTCTTTATGGAGATATCTCTAAGGAGATCTATATGGATCATCCCCATGGCTTCATGCAGGATTCATCTTTGGTCTGTCGACTGAACAAGTCACTTTATGGCCTCAAGTAGGCCTTGAGGGCATGGTATTCTAAGATTGATTCTTACCTATTTTCATAGAACTTTGTACATTGTAAGTCAGGCCCGAACATTTACATGCTCAAGATGACTAATTCACTTCTACTCCTAGTTCTGTATGTTGATGATTTTATGATCACCAGTTGCTTGACTTCAACGATTGCTGTAGTCAAGAGGATTCTGCGTGATAGGTTCTTGATGATAGACATGGGTATGCTACATTTCTTCTTTGGTCTCGAGATCAGTTAAGATGCATCAAGCATCAAAATGTAACAAACCATGTATGCACAAGATATCCTCGAGAGGTTCCACATGATAGGCTATAATTATACCCTGAATCCTTTCCTATCAGGAGTTAGACTTGAGGATGGTGGGGACACTCCACTAGTGGAAAACAAACTGTACAAAAAACTAGTGGGGAGCTTGTTGTATCTCACACACTCTAGACCAGACCTCTCCTATGCATTCATAAAAGTATCCCAGTTCATGCAAGAGTCGCATGGGCTATGTTGGAAGGATGCAAAGCGTATCCTTCGATACCTACAGGGAACCATCACCTTTGGGATTTAATATGCAATAGACTCTTCATTAGACCTCATTAGGTTCATTCATTCTGATTGGGCCAGTGACAACATTAATTGCAAGTCCACATCTAGTTACTCACTTAGTTTGGGTTTTAGGCCCATCTATTGGTCAAACAAGACATAAGCTGCTATTTTCTCACTGAGTTGGGAATTGAGTTTCTTTACTCAATCATCTTGGAGTGAAGGACACAATTTCCTAGCAACTGTAACTTCTTTTTTTTTGATACGTTGTACATTGAGGGGGGGGTTTTCATATGAGGTTTTCCCTCTTTCCTCATTTATTTCAATGTGTCTTTTGTTTTGGGTACCTAACATGGCCTCATTGTCGGAACCCATTCTTTTATTTTCACCATAGTGATGTTCAGGTTGGTTTTGGAGATACCTCAAACACACCTAGGATTTATTTTTTCTAAGGTTTTTCCTATGTTTATTAGTCATTATCCAGTCTCCTACATTTTAGGGAGAATACTCCTTTTCAAACATTCTAGGGAAATATTCTCTTTAGTTCACACTTTAGTTGGATTAGTTGAGTGGATTCTTGATGCCACATTTGATCATCACTTCTAATGCCCATTGTCCTTGGTATTATCACCAAAGTGGTGCATTACTAATGCCTCCCTGATCTCCTCCTCATTTCACTCTGATTTAGTCAGTTAAATAAGGACATAGAGGCTAGTTGACTTAGACTAGGTGGAAGTTAACTCCAGTGACTACCGATGCGTGTCAAAATCACTCTAGACCACCACTATGGAACATTAACTCATGAATTATGGCACATTAGTTGAGCCATGCAACATATATCACTTTTATTGTATCATTCTTTCATTCAGTTAATACAATTATTTGATTCTCTCTCTCTCTCGTTTCCGTCTTTTCTCATTTTTCTGTAAACTGTGTATGTCCTTTGTTAGCTAGGTATTATATGTGTAGGTTCATCCAGATTTACACTCCTATTCCATGCTTAGGGAGCACCATTTCTCCCTCTTCTATGATATAGGATCACCATGGTGCTCTGTCTTCAACTACAAGGATCACCATGTTGGTGAGAGTAAATCATGGTGAATCCCACCTCTTTCTAAGGGACAACTTTGAAAGGATGGGGTTGGTTTAGCTCAAATCTGTTCGACAACACATGTATTCCAACAGAGGACAAACACCTTTAGTAACCACTCACACAACTAGATCAAATATCAACACACCGATGTTTTGACGTGGTAAAACCCCTACACGAAAACATCTAGGGCCCCAACCAACACGACCACTTGGAGAAGTTTATTAATGTAAAATAAAAATATTAAACCAAGATTTTACAAGAGCGTTTTTCACAATAAATCATCGAAAAATGACCCTCCATGCTCTTTAAATAGAGATCATGGACCAATCGGGTATTAATCCATAGCTCAATGGTTGTTAAGATCGAGGAGAGTATGAAATGCTGGATCACTCAGTGTCAGGAACATATTGTGATTGTCAGATTTACTAACTACAAATGCATACTAATTCATACTAAAGAAACACACTAATGAACACACTTTTACCTAACAACACATTAGACCAAGTAGATCTTAACTAACTATTAAATGTCTAAATATCCTAACATCCCCCCTTAAGAAGAACTTGAGATAGGATTGAAGGATTTACAATAGTGACACAATAGAAGAAGGAAGGAGGCATTAGATCCTATCCCCCCTTAATGAAAACTTCTTGAACTCCTAAAATCGATTAGAGTTTGGAAAACTTCTCTTATGTAAGAGAATTTGTGAAAATGTATGCAATTTGATCTTCTGTAGGGAAAAGAGCACTTCAATAACTTGATCATGAATGAGATTTCTGATGAAGTGCATGTGTAGCTCAATGTGCTTGCTGCGTTGATGTTGAACTGGGTCTTTGGCGAGCTTGATGGCATTCTAATTGTCACACCAAAGGATGGTCGGATGTTGCTGTTGGAATCCAAACTATGAAAGGATTTGTCGAAGCCACAAGGCTTCCTGGCTAGCATTTATTGTTGCTCGATACTCTTCTTTTGATGAAGAAAGTGCAATATCATTTTGTTTCTTACAAGCCTAAGTGACAAGTCATGAATCAAGGCTAAAAACATAACCTAAAGTAGACTTCTAATCATTAGGGTCATCGGCCCAATATGAATCAATGAAACCAACCAATAAATGAGTCCCCCCTGAATTGTAATGTATCCCAAACTAAACTGTACCACAACCATAGCGAAGTATCATTTTAGTTTCTTTCCAATGGATTTCATGGGGTGTTTTCATATACCGAGCAACAATACCAACAAAAAAGGAAAGATCAGGATGAGTATGAGTCAAGTATAAGAGGCTACCAACTAACTGACGGTATAGGGCGACATCAACTTCAGGAGAAGTACATGTGGCAATAAGATTGACTCCAGACTGGAAGGAAGAAGGGGATGGTTTACAATCATCGATGTGAAAACGATGAAGAAGGTCCCAAGCATACTTATACTGGGAAAGAAAAATTCCTTCATTGGTTTGCAAAACTAGGAGGCCAAGGAAATAGTGCAAAAAACCTAAGTCTGTCATTTCAAATTTCTTCTTAAGGATGTTTTCCATATGGTTTTAAATTTTTGAGTCACTACCAGTAAGGATAAGGTCATCAACATAAAGGACAAGGATTATGAGATGACTTCCTACTTTCTTGGTATAGACATTAGGATCAAAATGGAATCTAAAGAATCCAGTGTGAATAAGAAAGTTGTCCATTTTGGCATACCAAGATCATGGATATTTCTTAAGACCATAAAGATATTTCTTAAGGAGACAAATAAGGCTAGAGTCATTCTAGACATACCCAGAAGGTTGTTCCATGCAGATTTCTTCTTGCAAATCTTTGTGCAAGAAGGTGTATTTAACATCCATATGATGGACCTCCCATTTATGTGAGGAAACAAGGGAAAGAACAAGGCTTATGGAATTCATTTTGTCTACATGGGAAAATGTTTTATTATAGTCAATTCCTTCAACTTGGGAAAAACCTTTGGTAACTAACTGAGCCTTTTTTATTTCAACACTTCCATTTGATTCATACTTAGTTCTGTAGACCCATTTACATATGACAAGTTTTCTTCCTTTTGGAAGAGGTACAAGATCCCAAGTATCATTTTCCATTAAAGAACGATACTCTTCATTTATTGTTGTATGACAATCTGGATGACCCAAATCTTCTACAAATGTCTCTGGATCATGAGTCCCTGAAACTTGAGCCAAAAGAGAAGAGGCTCACTTGAACTGTGAACATGTTTGACGTTGATATGAAGGATCACCGACAAGATCACCAACTACTTCTTGTGTTGAACAAACCCATATAGGAAGCGATGGAGATGGTGTTTGTTCAAGTTCAAAGGACTCATCTAGAGGAAGGTGAGCAGGTGGAGGTGGATTGTCATCCTCACTATCATCATTTGAAGAAGAAACAATAATAGGAATAGAATAAGGCACAAACACTGAAGATGGCTCTCATGCCAAAGAAGGAACAATCACTGAATTAGGATCGCATGCCAAGATATTTTCATCAAATTTAACATCTCTTCTAATAATGATTTCATTACAATGTGGTTGAATAAGTCTATAACCTTTGACATCTTCAAAATAACCAACAAATATACACTTCTCATTTTTAGGCTGCAATGCTTTCCTTTTCTCATCAGGAATGTGAACCCATACTATGCTGCCAAATACACGAAAGTGACTTACATATGGTTTAATTTTAGTCCAAGATTCTTCTGATGTTATATTTTTAAGAGACTTTGTGGGAGTGCGGTTTACTATGTAATTTTCATAGTTGATTGCATCCGCCCAATACTTTAGATTTAATCCCTTAGATTAGATTATACAATTAGCCATTTATTTTAATGTGCAATTATTTCTCTTAACAACACCATTTTGTTGTGGTGTATATGGAACAATGTGTTGCATTTGGATGCCCTATGTAGTGCAGAAACTTGTAAAATTATTGTTCACATATTCGCCTCCATTATCTATTCTTAACTTTTGAATTGGATGTCTAGATTGCTTCTCTACAAGGGCCTTGTAGGCCAAAAATTTGTCAAAAACTTCGCTCTTAAGTTTTAAGAAGTAAACCCAAGTACATATGGAAAAGTCATCAATGAAAGTTAAGAAATACTTGCACCCAGAAAAATAAGGAGAAGAAAGTGGACCACACAAATCACTATGAACAAGCTGCAAAGGGCCCGAGGCATGCCAAGAGGTATGTTTTTCAAAACTGTCTCGATGATGTTTTCCAAGAACACAACCGACACAAACACCATCTCTACATCAAACAAGAGGAAGACCAGTCACCATCTGTTGATTACATAGTTGTTGCAATGAGTGATAGTTTAGATGACCAAACCACTCATGCCAAAGTTTGCTCAAGTCATCGCTATGAAAAACAAAAACTGATGAAAAAGATGATGACCCAAATTTGTCAAACTTGTACAACCTAGTAATATCATCAACAATTCCAGTTGCAAGAACATGCTTACGATCTTGTAGATCCTTGAACAACTTGGTGAGGTGAAAAATCTACTGTTTTACCTTCACCTGAATGAGTGATTTTATATACTGATAGAAGGTTACAATAAAGACTTGGAACACATAATACATCATTGAAATGACCATTTTCAACTTGAATTATTCCAGATCCTTCAACACTAAGAGATCTATCATCACCAACAAATATTTTCTTGGTGTTACATTCATTTAGAGAAGAAAATATGTCTCTATCCTTAGCCATATGATAAGATTCTCCAGAATCAATAAGCCACTCATAAGAAGAAGTAGAAGTTGTATTGAAGGAGAAACTAGAAGCAGAAAGTGCATGTCCATGAGAAGAAGAAGAAGTAGAATCAATACTGATGTTGTGATTCTTCATTGCTTCTTCTAAAACTGCCATGTTATTGAAACATTTGGACTCATCATGACCATCTTTATTAAAAAATTTGCAATGTCTGTCATTCTTCTTACTTTTATATTTTTCTCCTTTGTCACCATTAGGAGCGGAAGCTGTCTGAGTGGGTTTGGGACCCTTATATTACTTCTTGTTGTGGCAAGGATGTTGCTTCTTGGGATTCTTGGGTTTATCTTTCTGATGGAAAACTAAATATTTGTTGGAGGTACCTATAGTGATTATCACTCCAAGTTTTACAAGCTTAGATTGCTCTCTAATCAAAGCATCACAAAAGTTCTCAAGACTGGTTTTTCTTTTAAGCTGTCCCTAGAGCTTCTTACATGGAATAAAAGGTAGATACAAACACATAATATGCACTACCTATCTTAGAAAGAATAAGATAGATGCAACAATCTTCTTCTATCTTTATCTTACATTCTTCACATAAAGTTCTGAGTGTTTTAAACTTAGATAGATAGTCTTCAATGCAAGGAAAATAATTTGGACTTAAATTCAATACTTGATTTTCTAACTGTTGTGCTCGAATAATATTGTGTTTACCAAACACAGATTCAATCTTTTCCCAATCTTCTTTGGGTTTATCAATTGATTGAAGGTGGAAACTTAAATCAAGAGAGATGGACATTTCGATTAATCCACGTGCTTAGTCATTCCTATTATCCCATTTGACTCTCTTATCAACATCAGTGGGTGTTGTTTCTTTTCCCAAGGTAATCGAGTACAAGTATTTACTTCTTAATAAATCCTCTATATGGGATTTCCATTGGAAGTAGTTGGTGCTGGTAAGCAAGAGATTACTTGTAGAATCCATATTAAATATGTAGATAATATGGATTTAAAAATCAAAACTGATGATTTGGATGGAAAGATCTTGAAAAATTATGTGGTTTTAAAAAAAACTACACTAAAAACGAACTTCAGATGTGAAAGTTATGCCCCTTTTAAAAAAGGCATAAACGATAACCAAAGGACCACGTGGTGGTGTTAGTTGCTTTATGAAGTGATCCATTTTTATAAAGAGAAGTGGGGATCACTTTTACAATGTACTTTATAAAACAAAAGCTGCATGCAAAATAAATAACTCTAAAATAAAATATTAAAACTACTTATATTTATTCACTTTTATACTTGAAGTGAAATACACTTTACAATTTGAGCACGAAATTTTTCAAAAAAAAGTAACAAAAAGAGAGACTTGAACTCAAGACCTCTTACTTAATAAGACAAATTTTAACCAAATGGTCTAGCAAAACATATTTTATTTTTTAGCAAGAGGATTGTTGTTGTTGACATTGGAGAGCGTGTTAAAAAAACTCTTTTCACACAAGAAAACAATTTCGCTTCTTGATGACAACAAGGGTTAGATCTTGGTTAGCTTACTCGTAAGATGCACCTTTTCCTATCTGTTTCTGATTTTTTGAGATCACATAGGGCGCAAGGAAAAGAGAATACATAGATCTAAAAGAGTAGAAACCCAAAAACAAATAATATAAAACTGAAATACAACCAAAACATTACTCTGCAAAAATTAAAAAAATGCGTATTCAGGATTTATACCTTCGGATCTAACTGGAATGGTCATATCCTGGGAAAACATAAACCTTTTCGAGTGAAACAGAATATGTTCTTGACTGAAACAAGTGCTCCAGACACAATGGAATAGTCCTTTCATCCCATAAATGTACTAAGAAGACAGAAAATGGAGATGAGGCAACTTGACTTCACGATTTCGATCTACAATAGGAGCAGATCTTCAAACAGGCTCTGATACCATGTTAAAAAACACAGACATTCCAACAAAGTATGAAGAACTTCAATAACCACTCACACAACCAGATCAAAGATCAACACACCGATGTTTTGACATGGTTAAACCCCTACGGGGAAAAATCCACGGTCCTAGCCAACACGACCACTTGGAATAGTTTATTAATGCAAACAAAAAAGATCAGAGAGAGAATTTACAAGAGATTTTCTCAGAATCGATCATCGTCAAATGAACCTCCATGATATTTAAATAGAGATCATGGACCAATCGGGTGTTAAGACATAGATCAATGGTCGTTAAGATCAAGGAGAGTATGAACCGTTAGATCACTCTACGTCGAGAACATATCGTGACCATCATATTTCCTAACTACAAATGCATACTAAAGAAACACACTAAGAAACACACTTTTTCCTAATGAAACATTAGACTAATTATATCTTAACTAACTCCTAATTGTCTAAATATCCTAACATAATCCTATAAATGTGTTGAACTTGCACATACTAGATATAGCTAGAAAATACTACACACATTTGTAGAGAGAAATTGAGAAAGAAGAAGAATGAGAGAAAAAGAATGGTAGAATTTTCATTAACCATATTCCACACTCAAAGAGTGAATAATTTACAATAGATATAGGCTACATGAGTAAGTGATGCACCATAGTAGTGATCTAGAGAGATCTAGACACTCACTGACAGACATTGGAGTGAATTGCCACCTAGTCCTAGTTAATGGATCCATGCAATCATCAATTAACTGAGACACGTGTGGAAGTGAGAAAGACACATGCAACTGCTGGTGATAAAACTGAGGTTGCCATGCATGAGTGACCTCCACTAGTCTAATTGAGTGTAACTAACTTTTATTTGAAGAGGAACACCCTATTTTATAGGGGAATATTCTCTAGAGAGAATATTCTCATCTAAGGAATCGTTCTCAACATTGGACTATCAAAATTAGGAAAATAATTATAGGTGAGTGTGTAATATCTCCAACACCTCCCTTGAACACTACTAGGGTGTACATGATGAATGGGCTCCGGAAACCAAGGCCATGTTAGGTACCCAAATACAAAAGATACTTTGAAATAAACGAGGAAATAGGGAAACCCTCATGGGAACCCCCCCC
>JZKD02S0343313.1:244416-259447 GCA_000966675.3 Picea glauca
CGAGCATGAAGAGAAGTCACTAGATTATCGACCATTGATGAATGTCATTAACCAATGCAAGGAAAACTCACCATTGATGTCAATGAGTGCCAAGGTACCCGAGTACATCTTGCAAAGTGCAAACAGATTTGTTGATGTCGAGCCACTTGCAAGATATGACGATCAAGGGACAATGATATATTCCCATGATTGTTAGTGAGAGAACTTTCCATTAAGGCATGCAAGCCTCCAGGTACTCCAAAGGAAATCTAGTCTATATCTCAGATAAGGTGCTGAGGTCGATGGGGCAAGATTTGTGGAAAGGTGGGCCTTAAGGAATCCCACATCAGTCAACGTGAGTTTGTAAAAAGAGTGGTAGGACTATAGGAAATATCTTAGTAGCAACAATGTTTATGGAAAGGTAATGTAGTCATGGAAAGGGAGTTGGATAGTTTTATTGACAAGGAAAAATAAACTAAAAAAGATAAAGGGATGTATGCAACTCAAAAAGATAGGCATGTGGGAAGTCATAACGGATAATTCAATGGAACAGTAGACTTCAACATGGATGACGAACAAGATTTGAAGGAGAAGGATAAATGATCATGTCATGGCGTAATTGGTTTTATGAAAGGTAGAAGTGTAGCGGCAAATGTCATGACATGTGCGATGAAAAATTTAGCTCCTTCAAGCTTTTAATGAAGCATGTTTTTCTGAAAATTTTGCGATTCTCAAAAATCACTTCAGCATGAGATTAGATAGTCTTCGAAACTATAAAGGCTTAGTACTAATCCTGCATGAAAACTGTGAGAGATTTGAGAAATATAAAAGGAAGGAATTAGTACGAATGTGAACAAAATAAAAGGTGTTTTAACCTGTTGTGTGATTGTGCTAGTTTCTTCATGGATTCCTGTTCAAAGTGACTCAAGAAAAACAAACCATCGTAAGGCATTATTAAACATGTTTTGAGGTTGTTTTCAGGAATTAGAGAATGTCCATTTGCAAGTTCATTTTCATTTTTATTTATATTATATATATTTTTTTGTTTTTGAGGTTTCGTAAGTGTATTTATTCCTACAAAAATAAACTAGAAGATTTTTGTTTTTCTTTGTTGTTATATATATATATATATATATATATATATATATATATATATATATATATATATATATATATATATATATATATATATATATATATATATATATATATATATAAACTATCTAAAACTCATCAAATAAAAACAACTCTGAAATGCAAGTCATTAGTCTGGATGAATCTTTAGCATAGCATGACAAACCCCTAGATAATTTTTATTCAAGAACTAGGTATGGTGCCAATGCTTATAGTGGCAGTAATATGCAAAATAAAATCAAGAAAGTAAATTTCTGCATTTGCTTATTTGTTTTCAAATGGCAATGGGCAAATCACTAAAGGATACAAAACTGAAGTTACAAGTTTCAATCACCATATATAAGCCTCCATTTTCTCCATATGCAAACAATTTTCAATCTATGTGTGAGAAAGTAAATGAGAAAAGTAGGGTTCAGAAATAGTTGCCAATGAGAAAATGAATCTTGTTCTGCAAATTGATAGTCATTTTTCTGCATGTTAAGAGGGTAGGGGGGACAAAACAACATCTGCTAGCGTGAGCAACCTACCATATTCTACTTCTTGAAAATGATCACCTGGCAACTGAAAGAAGTGTTAGAACCATTCCTTGCATGAAGAAATACTATAGAAAAATCCTTCATTCACATGAGGATAATAAACTGCACGCATCAAAACCATAAATGATATATCTAGATCTTAATCAGGGGATGAATGGACAATAAATCAGTGCATGCATTTATATTTCACTTCATCATATGGGATCCTCTAAATCCAAGTTCTTGTTTTCAAGTGATGTTTTTTGCCAATGTATCAAGACACCCATCCCTGAGTAGAAGGCAGTTGAAAGTTTGACTGAAGCATATCTCAATCAAAGTTGATCGATTGCTAGCATATTTTCAGGGTTTGTAAATCATAATTACTTCTTGGGTTCTCTTGGATGATCTTTACGAATCCCGGGGGAGGCTGATTTATCCATCACAATATTATGTTTTACATCAATTTGAGGCTATGCAAGTTTGTCTGTGAGGGATGGTGATGTTCTGAATAGATCTTCTAGTCCCGCTGTCAGATTATTCTTAGCTGCCACAGACTCCTGCATTACCTTTTTCTTTTGGATTTATTGCTTCAGAGGATTGAAATGTTTCCCATGATTTATCTTCTACTTGAGAGGATGATCCGTACTACTTGGTGGAGGATCTTCAATATTGAGGAGGTTGAAAAGATCGCTGCCTAGATCACTTTTTGGAGCATCAACAACATATAAATTTTGTAGACTCTTCGATGGACCTTTTGGAGCTGCAATGACTGGAAATGTACCAAGAGTCAATAGTATTGATGCGATTTTCTAGGAGGTTCTGATGGCATGGTTAAAAAAGTAGAAGTAGATTGATGATGATACAAATATTTTGATGACCTTGCATGTTCACTTGGCCATGAGTGAACGCTCCTAATAACTGCACTATAATTTTCATGTGCATATATTTCCATAAACCATTGCCAATGTCTAAAGAAGGATCATTGCTACAGGTAGTTGTGATCATAGAGATCTAGGTGACACCATTCGATGTAAAAAAATGGGATCCTTATATCAATAATGCGATCTCAACTATAATGAGTAAATTAGTTTTGATCCCACCCAGTTTTGGCGAGATGAGGTCTACGTGAAGGACGTGGAAGTTTCATTAAATGGTGATCTCCACCAGAAGATATGAATGTGAAAGATAGATAGATCTACTCCTGGGAAAGAAATTGCATCAGAGACTACTACATCATTGGATGTAACCATTGACAATCCTTATTCCCAACTCCTTCTGGAAAGAGCTAGATCGCTCTTTTGTTTTGCTGAATAGTACCATAGAATATATGGTGGAGAAAAAACTTTCTATTTCTCATTCTCAAGATATGATGATGAGATTTCATGGGTAGCATCATGGATATATAAATAAAAAGGATTGTAATACACAATATTCTATAATATCATCGCATAGACCCTCTTATTTTACGACAACAACAAATATGGATTTATACAGGTAATATGTACTCACCCAAATCCTAGATTCGATGCCGAAGAATTAAACAAT
Organism: Picea glauca; assembly: GCA_000966675.3. NCBI lineage: Eukaryota > Viridiplantae > Streptophyta > Pinopsida > Pinales > Pinaceae > Picea > Picea glauca. The sequence continues at coordinate 247,590 of JZKD02S0343313.1, forward strand.
TCTTCTATCCTTTCTTCCTCCTCTACAATGATTCTCCTTACATTGGGATAGTCAGTAGTTTTGATAATGTTGTGTTGCACCTTCTGAGTCTGATGTCGACGTTAAGGACTAGCATGGCCTCTGACTCAAAAATCCTTTCACGCACATCAATACAATCTGATTTGCCTGCCACAATTCTGATTTCCTACTCTACAATTATGTGGCCCAACACCATTGTCTTGAGGTCATTATCTCTGCAACCTCTGTGAAAATTTCTTTGAGATATGGATACATAATCATGATGTAGTTGGCAGTTCCCTTCACAATAACAGTGTGGCACAATTCTCTTTTATTGACGACATATCTTCTTCCAGGCAATGATAGATTTGTTCCTTGTGCAGGCTCCTCCTTCACATGGATTTCGATTGTCAATGGATATCGACTCTTGTTATGCTTGTGCCATATCAACAGTGCACATGATCAAGGATTATATTCTTGAACATCCACAACACAAGGATTTGACAGCAGTGATGAAGGCATTTATGGGGAAACCTTTTTGACAACAATAGGGAAAACTTGGCAGGGCTCTACCAGGAGGGATCAATGTTGACTTTCGAGTGAGAGAAGATACATGACATGCAGAGCATAGTGGGGAAGTTGACCAAACTCCCATTCCAGCAATGCAAGCACAATGTATCCATAGTTGATTTCCATCCCTCATGCCTCGCTGGCGGCATGCTTTCCTTTGTCAGTGACAACCTGTAATTGGAAATGTTTCTATGCGGGACGTTTCTGGCAAATGTTCTGTTTTTTTTATTTTTATTTTTATTTTTTGTAGATATTTTGTTTTTATTTGCATAAAAAATAAATTAAAAGACTAGTTTAATACAAAGAAACAAGTTCTTTTAGTTTTTGATTTAATTTTGTATTACTTCTAGATTCGAAAGAGAAATTTAAACTATTAAAAAAATTTGTTTGTTTAGCAAATGGAGATATATTATTTGCAAATTAAGGATGAAATCGATTAGGCATGTTTGAAAAACATTAATTTATTTATTCCTGAAAAATTTAAAGATATCCTATGCTTTTTGATCCTCGCGATCACACTAAGCGCGGAGGAGAGCATACTTATTCTAAAAACTTGAAAATAAATTCCTACCTATACTATGCTAATAAAAAAATAATTTGTTACGTGTAGTCAAAATTCCAATGTAACCATAAGCGCAACAGTAATAAGAATATGTTCACTGTGAATTTCACAAATGACAATCGAAAATATATATAACCGTGCGAAATTGACTATTGAAACTGTAATTTAACAAAATAAAAAGAAAAATTGAATGGATCTAACCTGGTACCTGCTTGAAACCATTGTTCGATAATTCCTTTGTATGCATAGTTTTCACTCCTCAGATCGTGTCACAACTCCTCGTTATCCTCCTCGATCTCCTGCTCGCATAATTGTTCATCATCAGATGTACAAGGTTCTTTGTATATTGTTTTTTCATTGGCCTCTAGAGGAGTAATTAAACTTTCAGCTGTTGTCAAGATCTCCTCTTCTAGAGAAGAGGAGATCTTGAATTTTTCTAGGATATGAGTGAGTTGTTCCAAGCTTATACTCATAGTTAAACCATATTGAAAAAGGAGAATGATTTATCATCAAAGATTTGAATTTTTAAAACCAAGAAATTAAAACTATTTGTAAAAATAAAACACACCAAACTTGAACTCCTTGTGTTACTGGGACCCTACTGTCACCAGGTTATTGGTTCACACAAGTTAGCTCATCATAAATAAAAACTAAATTTTCATAAATAAAAACACGCTTTTGCATAAAATAAGGAGAAACACACTTCTGCATAAAAGGGAGAGGGCAACCTTGTTGGACAATTGAGAGGGGGGGGGGGTCAATCAATTGTTACTGTGCTTAAACAATTATGATTATTTTAAACTCTTTGTAGAGAACTTAATGACAATCACAATAATGCAGGGAGGTAAGCAATAGAACATTCGACATCAGTCACACATATGAAATATATAGAGACAGATATTTCCCGAGGAAACCCATAAAGGATAAAAACCTCTTCTTCTTGGTATGATAAGCAATCTTTACATTCTGTACATTATCATACATATGAGATCCAACTCATTGTGAAGCCACAATATCTATTTTGCAAGCTACAACTTGCTGAGAGCACCAACTCTCTGTTTTCTCTAGCATCTACTAGAAGGAAGCACCAACTCCCTGGTTTCTCTAGCACCCACTAGAAGGAAGAACCAACTCCCTGGTTTCTCTAGCACCCACTAGAAGGAAGCACCAACTCCCTAGTTTCTCTAGCACCCACTAGAAGGAAGAAAAAACTCCCTAAGTGTTCGAGCACCAACTGGATGGAAGCACCAACTTCCAGTCACACAGGCACCAACCTGTAAAACAGAGAACAACAGTTCTCCCTTGCACCACCCTGCCACCCTATTTTATTTGGCTGGAACCAAATGAAAGCTACAACTCCCTATGTTCAAGAACCCACTTGAACCTCAGAGGAAAATAGTCCTCCCTAGCACCTCCCTACCACCCTGAAATATAAAGTTTGATATATATAAATTTATCACAGTGATACAATATTTATCAATGCCTTACCAGTCTCATCACTGTTCTTCTACACTGCTCTGCTCTACCTGCATCAATGTCTTCCTACACCCATTCCTTATGCTTTATGTTCTTCTTCCTTTTATTCTCTATGCACCACATCCCTTCTATGAACCATTCCTCTTCTATTCATTTCAGCTACTAGACTCTGCCTCCTTCTACACACCTGAATCACTCTCAACAACCCTCAATCTCTTCTCTGTTTTGCATTTTTATTCTCTCTGTGCATATTCTACATCTTCTATTCACAATGCTTCTACATGCTCTCCCCATGTCGATTTCTCTGCCTGATCATCATTACAACTCTTCAACTTCTCTAGCAGTTAAACCCATGCATCCATCATCACTGGGTGTTATGTTGATATTCCTTAGCCTCTCCAGTAGTCAAGACTCTTTGTCTTCTCTGTCATAGTTGAGCTCATTCCCTCTGTTGCAGTTCTAGGCTCCAATGGTCTTACCTTTGTCAATAGCCCCTATGAATAGTCTTCATGCCACTGGAATATGCCTTGAGACTCTTCATCTTCTCTGGTGATCACCCTGAAGTCTCTTTGAGTCCTCTGACATAAACCATCAGTTGTTTTTAGTAGTTACACTGTGAACCTCCAAGAAAACACATCAACAACTGAATCGACAACCATCCAAGAGTCACGATTTAGGTATGCTAACTGAATCATAACTGATCGATTAACTATGGAGCAACAATAGCCCTTTGATCAGATTTTCAAGTATCCAACACCATTGAATTACAAGCACAAGGTCTCGTGTTGATTTTACCATTTCGCATTTCAACATTTTGGCATTTTGGAATTCCTGTGGTGAAGAGTCTCAAATCTTCATGTTACGATCATCGAAAAGGAGCTTAACTTGGTGCTAGATCCTCCCTCTCACATGACCACTGACGGTGACCACAACCTACACCAAAAGGTGTTTTTGCATTTCGACATTTCGACATTTTGGCATTCCTGTGAAGAAGTGTCTCGACACTCCAAGTCACAATCCCTGAAATGGAGCCAGATCAACGGTCCACAAGATTTCATAATATGATCCCTTCTTTTCTTAATCAAACAACTGATGAGATTTCAGCGTTTTCCCCTTCGAGTCATCGTGACTCCAACATTATAAAATTCATGATCACAAAATCTCTGAAGTGATCGAACGGTTCACATAACCCACTGAGATGGACGGTTGAAGAGATTTCAGAGTTTTTCCTTTCAGGTTTTCAAGACTCACAATAGTCCCTTTCAACATTTCGGAGTTCGAGACTTCATGATGGTGGAGTTTCTTCTTTCTATGTAAAACCTCAAAATAGAAAGTTCGAATGTGATGTAAACCTACTGATGTCACACGTGGATTGACACATTCCGAATAGTTGCCACATGTCACTCTGATTCATGACTTACATGTGCCTGAAATGTTGAATCAACTTGACACTTGTCATTGCCTGATTGTGCCACGTGTCCTTAGCTGACGTGGTTTGTTGATGTCCCTATTTCAGGATTTTGGGGTTCGCTACTTCAAAGTTTAAAGTTCCTTTGATTCTTTATTTCCTGGTCTGCAAAACTCTGAAATGGAGTCTTTGTTGATGTGCTTGTTTTGGGATTTCAGTGTTTCGCATTTCGCAACTTCGATACTCCTGTGATGAAGAGTCTCGACTCTTGACTCCTCCAACTCCCGGTATCTGAAACTCTGAAACGTCATGGTTTCACATTTTGTGATTTCATCATTCTTGTCATGATTTTCCTTGACACCTCCAACTCTTGGTATCTGAAACTCCAAAATGGAGATTAAGTCGTGGTTTTGCATTTCGCGATCTTTTTCCGTGAGTTGCTTCCTTGAATCCTGGAGTTTATGCTTCTGAATGGGCTCCAAAGATCACTTGTTGAACTTTCCATTTCCATGCCATTATCCCTGCGCTATTGGTCGTGATCTTTGCCATCAATGACAAACACGCATACTCTGCACTATCTCTTCTGATCTTATCGGGCTTGCTCTGCTGTGTCTTTCCAAAATACTTCTGGTGCCCGCTTGGAACATTCTTCCTGTACTTAAGCCATCATCATTGTTGTACTTTCTATCAATGACAAGAATATGTTGATAATGAAACCATCGTTCGATCATTATTTTGTAGGCATAGTTTTCACTCCTCAGATCATGTCACAACTCCTCGTTATCCTCCTCGATCTCCTGCTCGCATAATTGTTCATCATCAGATGTACAAGGTTCTTTGTATGTTGTTTCTTCATTTGCGTCTGGAGGAGTAATTAAAATTTCAGCTGCTGTCAAGATCTCCTCTTCTAGAGAAGAGGAGATCCTGACTTTTTCTAGGATATGAGTGAGTTGTTCCAATATTATACTCATAGTTAAACCATTTTGAAAAAGGAGAATGATTTATCATCAAAGATTTGAATTTTTAAAACTAAGAAATTAAAACTATTTGTAAAAATAAAACACACCAAACTTAAACTCCTTGCGTTACTGGGACCCTGTTGTCACCAAGTTATCAGTTCACACAAGTTAGCTCATCATAAATAAAAACTAAATTTGCATAAATAAAAACACACTTTTGCATAAAATAAGGAGAAACACACTTCTGCATAAAAGGGAGAGGACAACCTAACTTTGGAGAAACCCCACTAAAGTGGATGCCCAAGTTCTTACCTCTCATCTTCCCGTCTTCTCTCTAGCCTTAGGTCATCCATAAAACCAATCCAAAATCATCAAACCAATCTAATTCAAATGCTACGTATTACCATTTACAACTCCCCGACAATGGTTCCAAAATGTTGGTGCAATTATATGCATAATATATTACCAAACATAAATTATCAACTGGGATTCATAATCAGTAGAGTTGATGCACTATATGTGCCGATAATAGATAGGTTCCTATGTCTGTTTAGTATAGATTAGATAAGAAAACCATTTAGAAACCAACATACTTTTAAAAATAACAATCTTCACACAATTTGAAAGTTGGAAAGCAAAACTCATAAACAAACAAAAACTCTTGCTCAGATGATGGACCAGTTCATTGATGGCTCATGAAAGGAAAATATGAACTTTGATTCTAACTCCTCGAGCAACTAAAATAACAAGTGGGATGCTCCATTAAATCTCATGTATGGTGAAATATGGAGATCCAACTATTCCTGCATTACCACACTTTGCAACAAATAGTGAAATCAAACAAAATAACATGAAATCAAAATAACAGATACATGAAATGAAAATCTACACTAACAATTTACAATAATCTTACCAAGCTAGATTGGTGGCCCTTGCCGATGCCAACATGGAAGCTTTTAGATCACTAGATGCTAACTTCTACGAGAGACAAAATCACTGAATTCAAACTGGCATTAATCTCCAACAAGTAGGTTTACAAAAAGAGTCTTTTCATGAATCTAATCTACATCATAACAATTCTCTCAATCTACATCATAACAATTCTCCTTTAAGAACCAATCTTACATCATAATAATTCTTCCCTTAATCTACATAATAATAATTCTCCCTCCATGAAGAGAGGGCACTCTCTTTTATACATGTGATCTTTGAAAATAAGATAAGAATATCATAATTACAGATCCACTTTTATCTCAACCAATTTCCCATTATTAGAAAATATAATCCCTTCAAATCCTCACACATATCTCTCATATATCTTGGATAAGATATGACAATCAAATCTCCATGATCTTGTCCTTGGAATAGGCTTGAATTATCTCCTCAAATCTTGAAATGGTGAAGAAAGTATTCAAGAAGTATTTTTGAATTAATCCTTCACATATTCCTACACATGATAAAGCTCACACATTTTTGAGATATATATGAAAACATGTCAATTTTCTAATATTTAATCACAAATTCCCTTTTAATACTAAAATAAATGATTTGGAAAATAATAAGGTTAAACCCATATTTAATTATGAAAATGGTATCAAGAAAGGTTAATGTGGTGATGAAATGTTAAGAATGATGAAGGGAAAGTTGGATGAAAATACAACATTTCCGATTCCCAACAAAGGTCAACATACAATTACTGACACAAGGCACACATTTTTCTTCCTAGGGTCTGCATTTGTCATCTGCCCTATTTTCACACATTAATTTTATGAAATTTTCCTTTTGAGGGTGTGCATTTTTCACCATGGGGTGTGCATAATTTATTTGAAGGAATTGATGTTTCATAAGCCTATATATCCTTGATATAATCATACCAATTTCACCATTGGGCATGCATTTCAACAAGGCCATTTTTAACAATTTGACCTCTTTGTTTTACAAGGAATTTTTTACCCTTTCTACACAACATGAGGTTTTTTGTCTGAAAATTCCCACTCTATCCTCTAAAATGAAATTCTAAGTCATAAAATATTTTATTCCTTATTGTATGATGGATATGTTACAATTTCCCACCCATCCAATCCTCATTGTTTCCATCACAGATTTTTCATGCCAACCATTTGGAAAATAATGAAAGGATTAATTGGGTTTCTTTTGTTTCATAAAACCCTAATTTAATATTATCATAGTATCCACATATAAAAATTCACACTCAAATGTAATAAATACATGTTTTTATTTTAAACTCTAATTTCTACCCTTTTGTAAAATGCATGCCAGGCTTCACAAAAATGCACACCCAAGTCTTAAAATACCTCAAATTTGAGTGATTCAAGTTGTTGAGGGTGTATTAGATAATTTACATATGTGTACATGTTTTTATTTTCATTTTCAAACACAAATGTGCTTGCTCTGTAAAAGAGGAAAAATATGCCTTGCAAATTTAAAGACCAAAACTGTAGAAAGTGATTATTGTAAGGGATAGTAGACTCTATTGACTAAACCCAAAAATTGACTAAGAATTATTCGACCAACTGTTGAAGTTAGAATTACAAGTCGGTCGAAGTATCTATTAAGACAACTGACCTAGTAAGTTAAGTAGTTACAACTGCCTGACAACTGAACATATATGTATAAATTGATGATCATGTATCAAGGCAAGTGTCTCTTTTGTGCTGTATTGACACATATATAATAAAGTGCTATTTATTGGGATCTCACTACTTTGTGTATGTGTTTACCTATGTGCATGTAACCTATATTCTTTACTTTCTTATGTGATGAACTACTAGTAACATTCCCTACTTTTCCCTAGATTACAACATTGGTTATGTTGCCGGTAGTTCTGAACTTGGGCATGCAAAAGATCACATAGATGATAAAGTTACAAGAAATACAATAATTGTGGGGGTGAAAAATTGAAAACTACATCAAGAATTACGCAAGAAGGAAGAACCTCACACTAGTAGAAGAATCATTGTGTTTTTCTCAGAGACTCACAAACGATTTCTGGAGGCTATCCCAGAATCCATATTCGAGTACAATAACAAATCCAGTAATGCATAAATTGACTTCTGATGAAAAAATAACACTCAAGCTTACAAACAAAGGATGAAAAAACTTGCACGAGTGGGTTGAAAGAATTTTTGAAGATTATATAACATACCAAGCCATTGAGGATCAAAGTTCCCTCAACACAGTAACAGAAAAATTCTACACCGATCTACATGAATAATTTTTATGCACTATCCCAAGACTGCTCCATAAATTTTTGCTCGAAAAAGGAGTCGGTGACATTGTTGAGTACCGACCTCGATTAAGAATACTAATACTGAATAATAACTTGGAAGAAAAAGACGAGAAGTGGGAAGAATTCCTGGAAGCAAAGTGGAAGGATAAAAGAGAATCCTGGGACTACTTTATGAGCCAATAAATATGACCATAAATTCCAAATTCGAGTAAGTTGGGGCGAAGATAGGGGGTCGGTTGATATGTGAGATGATGTAAGAAAAATAAGAACATACCAAAGTTTGTGTGACTGAAGCATAAATGTCTTTGAGAGGAAAGAAAATTTACAAGCAAACACCCGACATCCAGAAATTGGAGCAAGAAAGGAGGCAAAAGAAAAGAGAGGAGATCCATAATATGTGGAACAATAAGAATTCAAATAGAAAAATAGTTGGGGAGGATCAGCTTGATAGAGCACATGAGATGTCTAAGTCTGACAGGAATCGACCAGATCTTGCAATAATAACAGTCGTGACGACCCCTGGTAGAAGTAATGAAGTACAATTGATAGATGATAGCATAGGCATCCATCAAATTGAAGACCAAATTGAGAGCATGGATTATGAAGACTTGAGACCCAAAATATGCACTTCTTCCATTCAAGTAACTATCCCTCAAATCAAAGAATTCCTCCAGCATAGACTTTAGATAGAGAAAAATCCACAAGGCTATGGTATAAAACAACGGGTAAGAGAATATACGTGATGCGCTCATAGTTGAGCCAGATATAAACCTAAAGTAAGTAGATAACATGCTCATCCACATCAAGGATCTCATGATGCTAACCGCCCTACCAAATATCATATTAAAGGAACACAATAATTCAATAGATTATAGCCACAAACTCACACGTTCGTTTGAATGACATATCGTCAAGTATAAAGATCAAAGTTTTCAAACTCAAAAATTAACTCCCAAATCAAAGAAGGAACAATTACTTCTCGAATACTACCTAAAATAAGATTGACTGACATATGAGTCGACACAACAAAAATGACTAAAAGTTCGACATCCTAGTCGAAACTCTTGATATATCAAACATCACAAAAGTCTATTGTTCTTAAAAATAAAACAACAATGGGACTCAATCATATTCCCATTTATGAGAGATATGAGGATCCAAAAAGACATTGGTTCATATGTGAAAATTTTTGGGATGTAACATACATAAAAAATGAGGATAAACAAATGACACAATTTGGTGCAACTCTTTGACACCGCACTCTTACATGGTTTATGAATTATACAAGGAAACAAAATCGGTCGAAATCAGACATAAAGAACAACTTCTTATCATTCTTCAAAGTCCAATATGTTGCGCATTTGGCTGCACAAAAAATTAAAGAGATAAAGAAAATACTAGGAGATTTGATTCGTGAATATGACAAAATATTTAAAGACCTCCTCAACCAAATCCTGTCGACCATTGATAAAAAATTACTAGTACAATGGTATGTAGCTAGATTACTCTAGTTAATTCGAAAACCACTGCACCTCTATGAGATAAACACATGTGAAGACACACTGCAGAAATCACAATGCCTTCTAATTAGATGATGAAGGCCCGTTGAGTTCTTCGTCAACAAAAAAAAGGCTAGAGGGAAAACTAGAACAACTACATCATATTATAAAAGAACTTGACTTTATGAAGAAATGATAATTGATGCACTGGATGCTGTGAATATGGTCACACAAAAGACACCTATAGTCTCAAAAATCAAGTGATAGGAGTAGAAAACGCATGATGAGTGAAAGATGAGAAATATTGCAATATATGTGAAGCTTTGACCGACCACACTATGAAAGACTGGCCGCATAACTTAAAAAACACCAAATGGTGCCATATTTTTGAATCTCATAGCCATATAACATTTGAATGTCTATTAAATGCAAAAAATAGAACAAATGTGCACATAGTTTATCATACAGAATAAATTGACCATAATAATGACTATGGAAGAAGAAATGACTACTATGGTCGAGGTTGAGGCAGTTTCTAGGGTCCCGGTTGAGGTCGAGGTTGAAATTATTGTTTCAATTGCTGGAAATAATACCACATCAACCTCGACTGCCCAATAAAAAATTGATTCGACTTAAAATTTTGCAACATATGTAGTGTCAACGATCACTCACTCGAGGATTGCCCGATAGTACTTGATAAAATAATGAGCAAAATACTGTGAACTTACTCCACAGAGTCCCTAAACAAGAAGTATTAAACTCAAAGAATTTACATGTTGTTACAAGATCAAGAGTAGAATTATATATTAATAAAACTCCATCACAAAATCGACAAACAGGGAAATCCATCCCATTCTCAAATCCTGACAAAGAAGAGCAGATAATGACAGAAGCACTCAAGTTCTTTAAAAATAGTAATCGAGAATATTAGAACAGAGGAAAACAAAATGAAGATATAGTACAAGAATTTCTACAACTCCTAAAATAAAAGCACTCAGTCGGTCGACTACTGGACTTGCTTAAAATCCTAAGAGAATATAAAGAAGGATATAGACCATCCAAACATGTTAGACAAATATCATATAAACATAAATATTATGACCCACATGTCGACTTGGAAATCAATGTGGTAATGATTGAACATGTAGTCATTGATTTCATATCACAAGTAAATATCCTTCCTTGGGACACATGGATACGATTGTTCCAACCTTTATTATCACCGACAATGAACTACCTCAAACCTTCTAACCAAATATTAATAGAACCTATCAACATAATCAGAAATGTGGAAACAAAAATTATGGGTATACTGATGCCGATAAACTTTGAGGTAGTCGAATTAGTAGAGGGAATGCCTGCATATGCAACACTTGTCATTTGACCATGGGGACAACAAATGAAAGCCACTATCTCCCTCGAAAGGGATATAATCAAGATAAAAGGGAGCGATATAAAAATAATTATCCCCCTGGACCCTAAATAAGGGAAACCTTCGATTGAATCCTGGGACGAAGATCAATAAGCTCGATGTTTGTGCCAGATAATCAATGAATAAAGAGATTATGTCGAACCAAATGCACAAGATAAATTTTAACATAATCTCCCCTATTAGTCAGACATAACTCTAAATCGGATCTATATAATTGGCATATAGAAAATTATGAAGAACATTTAGAAGACTGCTGGTCCATCAAATCCATTCCAATCAAATGTCCAAGAACATGTTTTTCAATCCAACCAGTACCCATAGGATATCAGAAAAGGCTATGACATACACCCACTCTAATCTCGACTGAAAATAGGACAAAAAATCCACTGCGCTATAATGAATGAAACACATGATTGACACACGTTGAATAAGTTTATAATCTGTGGGAGAATAGGGAAGAAACCAAATCATGGTGGAAAATTTCACAAGCCAAGCCGCAAGATGGTGGGAAATGCATTCCCCAAGAATGAAAACATGGACAACCATGTCGAATTTTTTTACAGAATGCTTTGGAGAGAGGAAGCTAGCTAAAACAACTGGCATTCCCCTCTTCAAAATTAGATATGATCCCATGGAACACATTCACCGCTATGAAAATGAATGGCATACAATAGGCTATAGGGATGAAAGGGGGATGAAAGGGTT
>JZKD02S0343313.1:263039-282261 GCA_000966675.3 Picea glauca
TTCTTTAATTATCTTCAGGGCCTACATGTACTTCCTTCTTCAATTCACTTTGTCATCTTCAAAAATTCATTTCTCCTCAACCATGAGGATTCACGTGATGTGCCACATACCACTGGAAACAACATGATGTATAATATCTATTCATGGGTGTTGTATATGCATGTGCATTTTTCTTCATGTCCAAATACCTTTATCAATCTTGTGGTCCAAAACCCATGACTAGGGTTGACATAAATGACAACAACCAATCTTCCAACAAGGGTATGGCCGCATATATTTCCAAATACATTGGACAAAATACCAAAAAAATGGTACAAAATTGAAGAATCATGTGGTCACACACTCAACTGGTTTGAAATTAAAAAGAATTTTATCAAATATTTTGAATTCACCTCAGAGGAGGATCCCTTAAGAGAAGTATCCCAACAAATCAAATTTTTTTTTGAAAATCCAACACCATCCATGCAGAAAGAAAAAGGGAAAATGGCAATCGACATAGGATTGACATCGATATGCCACTGAGTAAAATCATGAAGATGGGTAACGCTTTTGTGAGAATCAAGTCTCAAAAATTCCTAGTGACATGTTTCGGCCGAAAGATAGGATTTTTCGGCCAAAAGTTCACGTGTCAAATCAAACGATGATCTGATGTTTCCCTCGACAATTGTGTACAATATTTTTTGGATGAATTTTTTTCCTGCCGTAAGCATATTTTCGTCGAAAGACTTTTCAGCTAAAAGGTTTATTTTTAACGGATTCCATTAAAAAATGTTTTTCAGCCGAAAACATGCAAATGGGATTGTTTACAGGAAACTGTGAATTCTCTCCAGCTTACTTGAACTTTGGAGGTAACAGACTCCTGCAAATGCTCATAATTTAGTTTCAGAATTGATACCGGCATTTTTAAAATTTAATGTACTTTCATTGGATATAATTTGTTTTCTTTTTCATTCTTTTTATCTAATTTTATTTAATTTTATAAAAAAATCACTGCATAATATTTTCAGGTGACATTATGATTCAGTGAAATGAAAAATTCATATCTCTAAAAACACATAGTGGAAAATTATGAAAAATTTATATTAAAAATCCTTAAACTGTTCTCTTCAAAAGGGTATTTTTAGATTTTACCTTTAAGTAAAAATTAAGATAGATACGTGGTGGGGGAAAACATGTGTTTAAATTATTCAACATTTTCAAATTAGTCAACTTAAAAAAATTCTAGAAATTATAATATTCATCTGTTAGATTCAAAACTATAGTCATAAAAAATAGAGACTCTCTATATTATTGTAGTATATTTCATTTTTCAAATTTTTTTTTTTAATAATGGATACATTGTGGGGGGGAAACATAACTCATTATCTTTTCCTTCATTTTTAAGGAACATACTGACAAACAATTTTCAAATTGACATATCAAATCTCAATAATGTTTTTTTGAAAAATAGTCAGTAGAAAGCTAACAAAATTCTTCACAAGTTTTGTTTTTATTGTAAAGTGAAATTATCAATAAAAAAATACTTTTGTTTACCGGAAGTTGAATAACCTATTAAAATATAATTATTTTTCTCATAAAACAAGAAAAAGTGTTACCCATCTTCATGATTTGACCCCACTTTATTTCGACAAATAATTGCAAATGTATAACTACTCAACGAATTTACATGGAAAACACAAGTTTTTTCTAGCCAAATATTTCAGTGGAGAAGTAATCACCCAACCATGTAAAATTATGTAAACTCAATATTAAGAGTAACCAGGGAAGAGAAGGATGATCTAGGACAACTCGAATTTTCATAAAGTTTCATCAAAGTCGAAGAATGGGAACACCACCTTGACGAAGCAAAACCACCAGAATGGATGAATGTTGAGATAAAGAAAAATGAATTTAATATATCAAATGGTGATCAACCTAATATGGCATGCATAGGTGATTATTGGTCGAAAAAGCAGACAACTTATATAGTCAACCTACTAAGGGAGTACCAAGATGTGTTTTCCTGAGACTATAAATATTTAAAAGGGTTTGTACAAGAAATAAGGGAAATGAAAATCAACCTCATCCTTGGGGAAAAACCAATTAAAAAAATCCTTATAAAATATCACATAAATACAATCCAATCGTCGATAAATAAATCAATAGAATGTTAGTAGAATGCATTATATATCCAATCAAAAAATCATAATGGGAAATTCCCATGGTGGTCCATTCAAAGAAGAACGACCCTAAAAATATAAGAATATGCATTGAATTAAAAGGACTCAATAAAATGACACCGACAGATCCATTCCCCACTCCATTTGTGGATGAAATAATAAATTAAGTCATGGGACATGAATGTTATTCCTTAACAAATGGGTTCTTAGGATACAACCTGTTATAGCAATATTTTCCTCACCCTATGAAAACTTTCTTAGAGGGCCTTTTTCTATTGCCTTATGCAGACTTGAAGTCCCTTTTTGCAAATTCTAGAGCTAAAAACAATTTTTTTCCACATATACATGCCCTACCTATTATACATCATGCGTTTACGCAGGCTGCACCACTACAACCCGCGTACATCGGATTTTGTTCCCAAAATTAAAAAATGGTGTTGGGTTTCCATATGAAATCATAAGATCCATGATCCTTGACCTGCCATACACTGGAAACATTCTGAATCAACCCTTTAATTCCACTTGAAGGCTATAAATGGGCCAAATCCTAGTTATGGAAAAGGAGAGAAGAATTCAACTTTGTGAGCAAAGTTACTCTGGAGAAATTATTCACTTCATATTGAGTTTGCATCCCTTTATCCTTTTAATTCTAAACACATTGTTCAACCCCCAATATCTTCCCTACTTGATTGAGAACCTCATTGTATCTCTTATATGAGCTTTCCCTTTGGTGGAGGATTGAAGTGGTGGAGGACCAATTGGAAGGGACTTAGTTTCTCGGTTCCGAACCGTGCCGACGTAGAAGTTTGTAATTCATTCACTTCTGCTCATTACATTTAATAGAAATAATCTTTTCTCGTCCAATTAATATCTTGCAAATATTTGAATTTTTATTCCATGGGTGTATTTGTTATGAATATTGATGGATTATGCTATTGAATGTGCTAACATTATATATTATCACCATATTCTTTTGTTTCTTGGTTGTTGAGGACAAGTTGCAGGTGCATTTCTTTGAGTCAAGTGCTCAACGATGGACTTCATCAAACGTATGGACGAGTTAAGCTCTTTATCTTGTCTCATTAGCATATTTGTTTATATAACATACCTAAGATTAGAGTTGTTTTTTGTAGTGATTTCTGTCTGTTGTGGTTTACCCCTAGCCATAGAGATATTTTCCTCATAAGAGAATTGGCGACCATACTGAGGATAGAATCTTGTTTTCAGGGTTTGGAGTGTTTTTCTCCTTTGATTTCTCTCTTTTATATTGATTTTCCTATTGTATGACTACTTGACAACCTCTGTTCATTATGAGTCTAGGTTTCTTAGCCTTTTGCTTAGCCTGTCTGTGTTTTAACACATATACATGAGTTTTTACCTGATAGTCACACACATATGTGTGTTGTCCTTCTACAAGAGATGTATATATGCACTTTTACCTTGAACAGTCGCATACATCAACCCTTTTTACTTGGTTTCTAGGTTTGATGTTTGCTAGATAAGTTTTGATGGTTGTTGAGTCTTCTTGGGGCTCTGTTATGATTGTTAAGTGTCTTTGGAATGATAGGAAAACTTTCTTTGGTTGAATTTTTTGGGCGGTGCCTTTCTCATCATCCTTTTCATTTGATTTTCCTTGCATCTCGGGATGGGTGTTTGCTTCTTCATATCCTACTTGGTTTGTCTCTGTTTACATACAATATAAGTTTTATATGAAGTTGGTATTCAATCCTTGCATTTTCATTCTTTTATATTGAAAATACAAAATATTAGGCATTTTGCATTGTTGGAATTTGATATTTTGGGTTCTTATCATTGATCTTAGCACGTGTATAGAAATATTGCATCTTATTTGGAATTGCATAAGTAAATTGAAAATTGAATTTGAAAATCTTATCATTTATTGGGAATTGAATTTAGGAATTTGCATTGTATTCATATTCATTTATTTTACTTTCTGAGTGATAAAATCATTAGTTTCATGACCACACCTTTTTTGAGCAAGCAAGGCCACTAAAAGCAAGTGCAACATTGATAATTTAAAATTGATTAGAAACAATTTTATTTTCTAGGGTGCACAAACTAGCTTAGGATTTAGAGCCTTAGAATAAGATTTTGTGAGTAAACTTCTCCAAGTCTATTAAATCAACATATGTGTATGACTAAGGGAGTGGTGAGATCCATTGTATAATTGGTGAGGTCAGGAGGCTTCTCTTACATCAGATTTAAGCACGAGATCGTGTGAGGTTGTTTGAGGGAATATCCCCCCAATACCTTCTTAGCATCATATATATTTATGGGTATCTATTCATATATGGGGATCTTGCTAGTACCTTTACCTCTCCGAGAGACAGTGCTTTCTAGGTTTCAGGCTTTGTTACACTACCCATACAGTGGACCTGATTTACAATTGTTCACCAACAAATTAGTTATATCATGGTTGCTTAGTTGCTTGACATAGGTGGCACATAGGTTACTTGCATGGGTTATTCTGCAGGTACCTTGGGTCAGATAAGGGTCAACCAACACACAACCTTTATGGAAAATTACCTCTTCGAGGGGATCTAACCAACTAGTTGTTAAGCCCATGAGGGCCCTTATAACTTATTCTGATACCTCTGATATTTAGCAGGGAGTCTCAGGCCCCTCTTGGATGAGGCATGCCTACTTTAGGGAGGGAGGCCCCTTCCAACCAGTTTATCCTATTTGTGTTCATATTGGCCTTTATTTTATTTTATTTTGGTGTGCTCTTTGATTACTAGTTTGCCTTAGGATTTTTTTTTTATATCTCGAGTCTCAAGTCATCGTGGATCCAGACCAGCTTCCCCACAGGTCTCTCCGCTTGTTACCATTGCATTTTGAGTCTTTGCCTTCTAAAAGGTGTAAATTTATGAAACATGGTTCACACACCTCCACTTACCAGACTTGTGATCATACAAGGATGTATATTGAATTGAGTCAGAAAGACACCGAGATTCCTTCAACTCCCATACCTACTATAGTTAACGGTACCCCTTCGACACCTTCAACCACAATGGTTGTAGTGCCGAAGGTGCCTATCATCACCCTTGTTTGTCCTATAGGGAATACTCAACCTATAGACACGAACCCTTTTGGGTCCCTTTTTCACTCGCTAGGATATAATGTTAAGTCCATTCCTATGGCCTCTAGTTCTTTTTCTTATGGTATGCCGAATTTCACATCACAATTTTAAGCCTCCATCCCAACGTCTAGTCCAAATACTAGTATTGGACTTGGGGGCACAAATCCTCCACATACTCCATTCTCGTTTGGTAGTGCTCATGTCCCATAAATGACTTCTACAGTTGGAGGCATTCCTCCTATTAACCCTGGGTCTATTCATGTTCCTAATGATTTTGTATGGAGTAACCAACCTGACGGACAAGCTACTACTTATGGTCTATCCTTTACACCCACCTCCTCTATACCGATTCTGACCAACATGTTTGACATGGAGAATCCACCTGTATCCTCTGGATTCACACTTGGAGACGTCATTTTCATACCTTGGGCAACCCCCAACCTAGAGCCACTCCAGTTGGGGGAAGTTTTTATAACCCTGATCAGAACATTCCTACTGGAATGGTGCCCAACCAACCCCTCATGAATTAGTTCAGAGGAGGGTCTTACAATCTTGGGTAGGGCCATGGTGCTTACCAAAACCCTGGATGGGTTAACAATAATATTTCCAAGGAGCTTGGGGCCAGATGCCGCAACCCCGTCTCCCTTTTCTGTCCATGCTCAATGTGCCAGACTTTTCGAAGTTAATGAATGATCACGTGTGTCATGATCCGACATGGCCCCCCATCCCCATGAATCTTCCTTTAGATATTCCAAAATTTGAAGGAAAGAATGGTGAGGATCCTGGTGATCACGTTACTACTTTTCACCTTTGGTTCTCTTCGAATTACCTTAATGACGATTCTATTTGGTTAATATTTTTTCAATGCACCCTTACGGGGGTCGTCATGAAATGGTATATCGAGCTACCTAGGGGGAAATAGAAAACCTTTAATCATATGGTCTTAGTCTTCCTCAACTACTTCCAATTGTCGGTTCATTACGATGCTAGATTAGAACTTCTATTGACCTTACATTAAGAAAAAACTACTCATATCTTGGATCATATCCAGGAGTGGCGTAGATGGAAGAGGTTGATCAAGACTTGCATACCCCCAAAATTCCTACTAGAGTGGTTCCTCAAGTCTCTACTGCCTTATATTTCAAAGGATGTTTCTACATCCAGGGTTACATATGAGGAAGAAGCGATTTTTAAATCCCAACCGTTAGATATTATATATTCTTAGTCTAGGATGTTATAAGAGATTTTTCTAGATGCACCAAGGTCAAACTATGACCCTAGAAAAAATCCTCGGCCTCATGCTGATGGCATCTTAGGCTCCACCAATGTGAAATATGTAGACTTGGTGACAAGCCATTTGAAAGAGTTGTCTCTAAACCACTTTGTAGGAGGGAAAAATTCGTGTGTGTCCTCCAATCCCACTCAATCGGTGGAGGTACATTTTGTGCAATCATCGACCAACCCAAATGGTAACCAACAACCAGGAGGCAATAAAAAGAAAGGATGTGGTAATAATCATAGGGGTAGGAAGAATAATAATAAACCCAAGGACAATGATAATAATGAGAAGTCAAATTATAATGCTGGCGAGGGAAAGAAAGAAAGGCGGAAGGTGAAGTTTCCCTGCAAGCTTTGTACAGACGATCACCTTACCCATTTATGCCCCAAAATTTCGGAAGCTACGAGGCTTTTATCTCTACCACCCTCCGTGCTAACTAATCCTTTTCCACATAATCAACACATGTCCTCAAGCTCCTCGAATGCAGGAAATGTGGATATTGGGAGTCAAAACCTGCTGACGCAAGACAATGAATGTTTATGCATCAATATGGTTAAATATGAGGTTAATGTAGCCACTCGGTCTCGTGATTACAGTTATCCACAGATTGTACCTATTCTAGAGTCTCCCCCTCCTCCAGAGATGCCCTTACAGATAGAAAAACCAAATCCCCCACATCATATTCTGAAAGGAGTATTCAAGCTCTCTACCCACAATCCTAATGCTAGAGCCACCTAAAATTACTCTATTGTTGAGGATCTGGGTCAAATCCCTTATGTGATGTCAACTCTTGAGGTACTCCAGATGTTTCCTTCATAGAGGAATGCCTTGATATCTATGTTAGGATATATAGATCCCTCTGGATCTAAAGTTATCAAGTTTGACGTCACATATGTGAATCCTTGCTTTCCTTACCATGTGGCATTCCAAATCCACATGGGTTACTCAAAGTATACCATCAAGCGTATTGTTGTTGATGAAGGCACTACAACATGTGTGATGTCCTTGGTATGTTGGAAAGCCCTTGGCTCTTCGACCCTTTCTCAGTCTCCAACCATGTTGACTAGTTTTGATGGTCCTTCCTTCTTCCCTCACGATATTCTTCCTTCCTTTCCGATCCAGTTAGGTGGGAAGACACTAGAGGTGGATGTCGAAGTGGTTGATGCGCCCCTCAACTATAACTTGTTACTAGTACGAAACTGAACTTATTCTATGATTGCAATCGAATCATCTGTCTTCCACACTCTTTGTTTTCCTCACGATGGGAATATCATGATGATCAACCAGTTTTCCTTTGCGTACGCTAGCTCCAATGCATCTGTTGGACCGTCAGTCCCCATGATCAACAATTCTTAGTCGAAAACTGAGAATATCGGTGTCAGAATGTATTAATACCTTATGGGTACCTTCGACTTCATGGCACCGATTCATCATATATATGCAATGTCCAATAATTCTGCTTTGTTAGAGAGGTTTGTTCCTTTCCGCACTTCATATTTTAATGATCCTTGGACCCTACCTTCCTCGGCTGCTTATTGTGAGGGTCAGTCACATACTAGAATGGCCATTCCACTATCAGCAATGGGGATAGCGTATCAAGATGTTCTTGACTCTTTCACAGATCCAGATCCTATTACCTCACAGACAGATGAGGAGGATTCTATTCTAGAGCCCACGTGGTCCACTTCGTCATCTTTTTCACGTGACTACCTCGATGAGACTTTACCTTTGGATGAAGCAATCATAGAGACCATGAATGGTTTTGAAATACCATGGGATGATATGCATCATCGCTCTTATTTTCTCCCATATCTTGCTAGAATAGAACAAGATGATTTTAGATATACTTTGAGTGAGATAGTTGGTCAAGTGATATTTCCACTTGATATGCATGACATTTATGATGAAAGAAAAATGGAGAGTATCTCTCCTACCGTCATGATCGATATCTCTCGTACCCCTGGAAAGATTGAAAATGTATACATCGGTGCAGATTGTTCGCTGGAAGAAATTATGATCTACAATGAGAACTTCAAGGAATTCCTCGATGTATTCACTTGGTCATATGAATAGATGCCAAGAATTGACCCTCAAATTTTCGAACATGAGATTAAAACCTACCTAGATGCCAAAACTGTTTGACAATGAATTAGATATGTCAATCCTAGAAAGGCCCCTACTATTAAGGTAGAGGTAGAACAACTGCTTAATGATGGCTTTATCTACCTGGTTCCCTTGAATAAATGGGTATCAAATCATTTTCCTATGAATAAAAGGAAAGGAACCATCCACATATGCATGGATTTTCATGACCTGAATAAATATTTTTCTAAAGACAACTTCCCGAAACCCTTCATCGATCATATTCTCAACGAATGTGTTGGAAGCAAAGTTTTTTCTTTCATGGACATATTTTCAGGGTATAACCAAATTCATATTAAGCTCAAGGACCAACATAAGACAACATTTATTTGTCCTTGGGGTACTTTCTCATACTGAAAGATGCCTTTCAGCCTTAAGAACACCATAACAACCTTCCAACGTGTTATGACCTTCGCTTTTCACAATTTCAAGCATATTGTCGAAGCCTATCTCGACGATCTTCCTTCTCACTCCTGTAAGAGAGTGGATCACCCTAAGCACCTTTGACTAGTCTTTGAAATATGTTTCCATTATCACATCCATTTGAACCATCATAAATGCATCTTTTGCATTAGGTTAGGTTGACTTCTAGGATTTTTAGTCTCTAAGATTGGGATCATGGTAGATCTGTTAAAGGTTGAGGAAATACTTAGATCAAGGGAAAGATAAATTTTTACGATGGTTTAGTGAACTATGCCAATATTACTAAGGGTTTCATGCATCTCTTGAAGAAGGACACTCCTTTTATCTGGGATGAGAGAGCCTGGGAATCCTTCGATGCTTTGAAGAAAGCCTTGGTATTGACACCTCTACTGAAGTCTCCATACTATGGTAGAGATTACCTTCTTTATGTCACCGTGTCTAAAGAGACGATTGGTATGTGTTGGTTTAGGAGGATGATGAGATTCATGAGCATGTCATTTACTATCTTAGTTGAAACTTAGTCATCCCTAAAATCAAGTATTATCATGTTGAAAAGATATCTTTGGCTGTCGTTCACGCAGTCCAATGATTACGACACTATATATTTATTTGAAAAACTACTCTATTTGCCGATGTCAATCCATTTCAATATGTCTTTACTAGGCGTATCATAGGGGGAAAGTACAATAAATGGATTTTTATTCTACAAGAATTCGATCTTGATTTTGCTTCTGCGAAGTCCAAAAAATTACTAGTTTTTGTGGAGTTAATATCCAAATTCCCTCAGTTAGATGAGGATGTTATTAATGTTTATTCATTTGTAGATGAACACATTTTCCTTGTCTTGTCATCAGACCCCTGGTATGGAGATATTGTTCTCTATATTCAAACTTTGAAGTTTCCTTAGCATCTCTTGTGAGATGACCGATGGCATATACGGTACCAAGATAAAAACTATATTATCATTGGTGACACTCTGTATCATCAAGGAATAGAAAATATCTTGCATCATTGTTTGAATCACGAAGAATCTGAGTCTGTTCTAAACGACTACCACAGTGGGGCTTGTGCTGGTCATCTATTCAGGCTTACGACAACCCAAAAAATTTTGCGAGCTGGTTATTTTTGGCCATCTATTTTTAAAGATTTCATCGAAGCAGTTAAGAAGTATCACCTCCACCAGGTGTTCACTGGGAAAATTTGCTTGCATCCATCCCCTCTCCATCCATTAATTATTGTTGGTCCCTTCACCAAGTGGGGGGTGGATTTTGTGGATTGCAACCCAATTTCGGCTTGGGGGGCATCAACACATTATCCTGGCCATATACTCCTTTACTAAGTGGGAGGACGCCATGCCTACAATTAAATATGATGGTACTACTATTTCCTTCTTCGTATTCAATCAAATTATATCTAGGTTCAGAATCCCGAGTGAGATTGTCACTGATCATGGCAATCACTTTTAGAATGAAATGATGAAAGAACTAGCATAAAAAATGGGGTTTAAGCATGGTCATTCTTCCCCTTACTGTCCTAGGAAAATGGGCATGTAGAGGCCATGAACAAGTCTCTCAAGACCATTTTGCAGAAAACTGTCAGCCAAAGAAAATATGACTGACATATCATGCTTTATCCAAAACTTAATGCATACCGAACCTCAGTCAAGAATTCCATCGATTTTTCTCCTTTCCAGTTAGTACACAGTGTGGAGTCAATTTTACCTATTGAATGTAAAATCCCTTCTCTTAGATTGGTAGTTGCGCTCCTACTTGACACTTCCAATCTCGAACAATGCCTCATACACCTAGAGATTCTGGATGAGAAGCATCAAGACTCCTCTACAACTATAGAAGAGAATAAAAGACATGTCAAGGTCCAACATGATAAGTTTGTCTATCCTCGACAGTACACTAAGGGTGACATGGTCCTTATACATGATAAGGCCAAAGAACCACTGGGGAAGGCAAGTTAAAACCCATGTGGCACGATCCCTATATCGTGCGACATGTCTTAGAAAAATGATCCTACGAATCAGAAGATTATGAAGGGAACATGTTGGTTGAGCCTAGGAATGGGCTCTATTTGAAACGATATTATGCTTGAGCCCCAATATTGGGTGTAACTCTTTGTAGAGTAATATATTTTAGTGTATATATATATTTCCCTTTGTTTTTATCTTCATGTTGGCCCTTGGTTATGGAAGTATGTGAATATCGAGAAAGAAAAGGGAGAATGTGAACTTCGCGGAAGACACAGTGATTGTTACTGGGTTGAAGTGAGAAAAAGAGAAGAAAAGACAGAGAGAAGTAATTCATTGGAAGAGGATATCAGGGATGATATATAAGCAATAAATAAGGATCATGGACAACTAAACAAGCGGGAAAATCCATTGTTGGACGCTTTGGAACACCACGCGAGAAGGAAGGAAAGATAGGCTGGTGAAGCCCTGAAAATATGGGTCAAGTTGACCTAGGGTTTTAGACATCTAGGGTTTTGGTATCTAGGGTTTTGGACACCTAGGTTTCAGCCTAAGGATGTCAGTGAGATATTGTAATGTATAAATAGAGGTCAAGAAGACCTAGGTTGGGTTGGTGTCAATATTGTCATTGTTGTTATTGATCGATCTAGTTGTTGTTGTGAGAGACTGTTGTTGCAAGAGAGAGAGAAGTGCTAAGGGTGAGAGCCTTCTGGTATTGTAAGATCTTCAACTAGGTGCGAAGATCAACCCTGCAGCTAGGTGCACAGGGAGGGGAGAGAGAGAGGAGAAGAAATAATATCTACTAGATAAGAGCAAAGAAAAGAACTATATTCTTTACCTTAATATATTATAACATACTTCTGTGGATGTAGCCCTAGAGAGAGGGTGAACCACATAAATCTTGTGTTGTGTTTGATTGGTATTTTATCTCTGTCATTGATATACTGTGATTGTATTACTATTTTAGATCTGATAAGTAGATGTGCATAATAGATCTAAGCTGATAAGTGATATATGAATGCTGTGTTGTTCTTGTGTGGAATCCACTTGATCTTCCCTTTGGTCGTAGACATCTCTATCCTACAACCCACTCATAAATTCTTCGGGTGAGACTGCATCTACTTCACAGGTGTTTCCGAAAGGGCCAGTAGTTAGGGCTTGTTGGTGAACTCTTGGAGCTGAACCTTGGGTCTACCCCTATGCCAACAAATGGGTCTGTTTCCAGGACATGAATATTCTTGAGGGAATGTCAAGGTGGTTTCCATCGAAGACAGAGACTCAAAAGTGGATAGAGGATCAAGAAAAGGACTTTGTTGAAGCCCAAAACAAGAACCCTAATCTTAGTTCAAAGGATTGGTTGG
The DNA here is from genome assembly GCA_000966675.3 of Picea glauca. Lineage (NCBI taxonomy): Eukaryota > Viridiplantae > Streptophyta > Pinopsida > Pinales > Pinaceae > Picea > Picea glauca. The sequence goes on from JZKD02S0343313.1 coordinate 275,482, forward strand.
AGAAATATATCTTTACTGATATACAAAAATTTTTCTTTGGGGGAATCCATTAAGAGCTGTATGAGTGGATAGCTAGATTAGCAGATACCCAGTTCAAGATCAGACCTAGATATCCTATAGTGTGGATGTTGACACTGATAAAAAAGGTTAAGAGATTCGATAATGCCATATCTAGATCAGTATATCACAAGTTCGATAACACCATTGGAGGTTACATCATTGAGTTTGATGTTGACATAGTAGAGTTGTATAGCCAAGTCGAGAGATATTTTTTCAAGGGACCCAAAGGAAAAATTTTACAATTCCTGCAGTTGAGACTCAAGATGTTATTACATGAGAAGAACATATTGAAGATATAGTATATTGGTTAGATCTATAAAGGCTAATGTTCAAAAATTTAGACAACGAAAATGACACAGAAGTTGGACACATGCACAGTGGGAGAGTGTTCAAAGAAGTCCACCTTGTGAACCTGTTTAAGAAGAACTATGGGGAGGAGGGTTTCTACAGTGGAGAAGAGGAAGATATAATGGACGAAGAACATTCAAAACCTGCTGGGATAGAGGAAGAAAAAGATGAAGAGCTTCACCAGGGAGAAATTGAAACCTTAGAAACTATGCAGACCATCGAAGTAAGTACTATTATACCTCCTGTTGATTCAATAGTATTAAGCAATTAGATTAATCCCAGTCACCATAGTACCCAGAGAACTGTCAATAGTAGTCCACCACATATTCAATCAGGAACCCTAGGAAGGTATATGGTAGATGAGATGAGGCTTCGTATATTTAGGGGAGATGGATCTGAAGATCTTGATCAACACTGGTTCCTATGTAAATCCGTATGGGATATTAAAAATGTCACTGACAAAGTTGTCAAAAGAACCCAGTTTAGTGCCACTCTAAGGGATTGTGCACTGAGTTGGTACATGAATCTTGTCCAAGGAATTGCACAGCCTAAGCCACTGAATCAGATTAAGAATGCACTGATTTCAGAGTTCAAGAAACCCAAGTCAGAGTCACAATGTATCACCGAGCTGAAAGAGATCAAGAAAAAGGTGGTTGAACCTGTTTGGGAATTCGATTAGAGATTCAAAACCTTAACAGGTCGATTGAATTTTTAGATCTCGGATGAACATAAAAAAGAATGGTTCATTGATGCTCTCTTACCACACATAATACTCCCTTTGATGCAATAGAAGATTGCTTCGCAGTCTGAGGCACCAAAGATCGCCAAGAATTTAGAATCAACCCCTATGGGAGAATCCAACTCAGGTATGAGTCAGATCTTGAGTCAGCTAACTAGTTTGTCTTTGTAGGTCGAAGATATGGAGAAAGACAAGGGAAAATATAAAAGAGAAGAAAATTGGTGTGTCAGATGCAGATCAGAAGGCCATGACAAGGAAAACTATCCCCTATTCAATGAATACTTGGCTTTTGGAGCTCCGATCCCTTTGAATCAAGTCACCTTACCTTGGTGCGAGGTATGCAGAAACAGACATTGCCTTGGTGAGTGCTACTACATGAAAAAGTATGTTCAGACACCTACAAATTTTTACTTTACATTCTGTAAGTCCGTAGGACATGATGATAGGGATTATAGGGCTTACGATCTCATGCATGAAAGTTTGAGATTTATATATAAGATTCAAGGCAAAGTACAACAAGAAGGAAACACTACGCAGTATAACTCTCCTGGGAGAGGAAACTTCAATCCTTGTGGTGGATTTAGAAGAAGAGGAATGGGTCGAGGCCAAAGAAAAATAATATGTTATAACTGTGCACAACCAGGACACCTTACAAAGGATTACTAGAACCCTTGTACTACTTGCAGCTACTGTAGCTCATTTGACTATGTTATAGAAGATTGTCCTGTGCTGCTAGCTAAGCTTCAAGAAAGATGAGGACCTCAGCAGAACCCGCAAGTGCAACAGATATATGCTAAGCCTCACCGAGAAGACCCTAGAGTTGATGTTATAACTAGAGGAGGTGCTATTACAGGAGATGAAAAAATGACCCAAGGGAAGACTACACAAGATTCAAGAATTAGGAAAGCTCCAAAGAAAACCCAAACCTTTGATGCAAAGAAAGAAAGACAAATATTTGAGTATGCCATAAAAGAATTCATAGGATACCAAGGCTCTTCATCGAAGACAAGACCATAAGTAATCAAATATGGAATGCCTCTAGTATTTGATCAGTCTTCTTCATAGAAAGAAGGAAAATAGGTAAGCAAGCTCATGGAATTTTTATATACTTGTATTAAGTTGATTCAGGATGAAAGCGTTGTACAAGAGTTACAAAATTTAATTAGACAATATGAGCTAGGAAAGATAGACCCCTTACTGAATAGGGCAGTACACCAAATAGGTAAGAAGAGAAGGACAAATAAGGAATTAAATTTGAATGCTCAAATAGGAGAGTATGAGATAGATTATGTAGTCCTCAACTTAGGGTCGGAGGTCAATGTCATGATAAAGAAAACCTGGGCACTAATGGGAAAACCAAAGTTGATCTATTCCCCTATTAGACTTAGGATGGCTAATCAACAAGCTATAATCCCTTTTGGCATATTAGAGCATGTCCCTATGGACATTGATAGAGTAAGAACATTTGCAGATTTTGAGGTAATTGAAATAGTTGATGATAGTTGTCCTTACCCTGTGCTGTTAGGAATTGATTGGGATTTCAATAATTCCACTGTGGTTGATTTAAAGAAAAGACGTATGACTTTCAAAAGATATGGCCTTGGGGTCATTTCACCTTTATATCCAAATGAAGGTCAGCGATACACATAACCTATCAGAGAATAATACCACACATATGCACTAGAAAATATATACATGCGAACAGCCAGACAACATGATTACATTAATCTTACAATCGATGGGAATATAAGCTGGTGAAGTGAGAGCACATGTTCATCAGACTCAAAAGAAGCACTGGAGAACTGGTAGAATAAGATGTATGAAGTATCTACAAGAAGATGTGCTAGATTAACCCGAGAAGCTCACTGTATTGGCACAACAGTAAGCAACTTACTCACCTTTGATGGCATGAATCCTCTAGAAACCTTCTTTTCGAACTTTGAAGAAAGTGTACCAATACAAAAAATATTATTGGCAATGGATGAGGCCTTGAAAGCCACACCAACAAGATTGTGGGGGACACACAAACATAACATCACATAATTGGTACAGTGTCGTACCCAGATGACAACGCGATTCTCAGCACAAGTAGAAGGATGCGAAGTTCGGTACATAGGTCGAAGTTTTCCAAAGGACCATGTGAGGAGTTGTGAGGAATCCTAGAGTAACATTCCCCAAGAACAATGGGTGCACAAATTCATTAACACGCTAGACATGAAACCTATGAATTGGTACCTCCAAGCAGAGTTGTGCCTCATCACTACGGATTGGGAAGGTATGACTCAAAATTGTGTAACTACCTTCTTATTTGAAAGCGAATTTCCTTCAGTATATCAAGCACTATAGATTATGAGATAGAAAGTATTCAAGGAGGCATCTAGCCTTCCTTTGGAATAGGAAGAGGATGAATGGAATGCACCTCTCTGGAAATTGCAAGGTTGTTACAACATCAATGCTGATGAAGATGATGAACCTAGAAAGGTGAAAATTACAGAAGCCGAAGACCAAAGAGATGTAGAAGGACCAAGAGTTGAGATTTCATTCATTGGACAACCAATCAAGATAAAAAATGTCAATATTGGAACAAACAAGACACCAAAGTTTGCAAATGTTGGAGATTACTGGGATGTTGCCACCATTGACAAAATTACAGAGTTACTGCATGAATATCAAGAGTTGTTTTCAACCAAGTTCACTGATATGAAGAACATTAAAGGACCTATGGGAGAGATGAGGATTCCTTTAAAGCCAGATGCAAGACCAGTTAAATAGAGACCTTACAGATTGAACCCAAGATATAAGGAAAAAGTGAAGATTGAGCTTGACAGAATAATGGAAGCAGGAATCATAGAACCTGTCGAAGAGTCAGAGTGGATTAGCCCTATGGTGGTACAAGACAAGAAGACATGAGAGATCAGGATATGTGTAGATATCAGTAAGCTGAATGATGCTTGTTTGCATGACCCATTCCCTACACCATTCATTGACGAAGTGTTAGATAATGTGGGAGGCTAGGAAGTATATTCTTTTACATGTGGATTTTCAGGATACCATCAGATCTAGATTGCTAAGGAAGATCGACATAAGACCAAATTTGCAACAGAATGGAGATCCTACCAATACAAAATAATGCCATTCAGATTGAAGAATTCCCCAACCATCATTTCCAAGGTGGTGGTCAAAGCATTCAAGGAATTTCTACATAAATGTTTAGAAGCATATTTTGATGATTACACTGTTTTTAGTTTATTGAAGAATCATATTGAATGTCTAAGGCTAATGTTGGATAAATGCAAGCAATGCCAAATTGCCTTGAACTTGAAGAAATGCATTTTATTTTCACCATTTCGAGTTCTGTTAGGACATATTGTATGTAAGCAAGGATTGCTAGTAAATCCATCCAATATTTCCATTATAGTTGATCTACCCCCTCCTACTTCAGTTAAACAGTTGCGCATTGCGTTGGGACACACCAACTACTACCAGAAGTTCATTAAGGGATATGCTCAGATTACAACACCCATGGAGAAGCTATTGAATAAGGATTTTCAGTTTAGTTGGACAGAATAATGCCAACAGAGCTTCGAAACACTGAAACAGAAAATGGTTGTTGCGACTATTCTGGTTTTCCCAGATTGGACCAAGGAGTTTCATGTGCATGTCAATGCATCTTCCATTTCTTTAGGATTTGTGTTAGCACAACCAGGAGGAGGATATATTGACCACCCGTTATCCTTTGCTAGCAGGAAGCTATCAACAACACAAATTAATTACACTACTACAAAGAGAGAAGGATTGGCCATGGTGTATGCATTGCAGAAATTTCGCCACTACTTGTTGGGAGGACATTTTAAAATGTTTACTGATCACTCCGTGCTGAAATACCTAGTCAAAAAGCTAGTGTTGGGGGGAAGGATATGCAGATGGCTCCTGCTATTTCAAGAATATGATTTTGAGATCATAGTAAAGCCAGGGAGAATGAACAAAGGCCCTGACCACATGTCAAGGTTGGAACATGGAGAAGAGTCGACTAGTTTGGAGGATGCACTGCTGGATGCATAGCTATTGGCCATTAAAAAGATTGATTACCACTTCACCGAGACAGTCTAGTTCCTATAAACAAGAATGGAACCTAGTGAATATACAATTCCCCAAAATAAATAGCTACTAGTGTGCGGTGCCGACTTCTCACTTTTAGCTGGACATATATACAAGATGGGACCCAATGAGATATTGAGAAGGTGTATTATGGAGGTAGAAAGACTACTGATCCTTGTAGAAGTTCATGAAGGCATCGCAAGAGGACATTATGGAAGAAAAGAAACTGCGCAGAAGGTTCTGAGAGCTGGCCTTTGGTGGCCTACCTTACACAGAGATGCTAAATACCATTCCAGAGCCTGTGATGTATGCCAAAGAGTGGGGAAAACATCTAGAAGAGATGAAATTCCATTTGCACCACAAATGATCCTACAAGCATTTGAGAAATGGGCCATTGACTTTGTTGGACCTATAAACCCACCAGGAAAACACATAGGAGCAAGGTACATAATTATAGCTACAGAGTACTTGACCAGATGGGCCGAAGCAAGAGTAGTTAAGGATTGTAGTGCAACTATAGCTGCGCGCTTCATATTTGTTGACATCATAACTAGATTTGGATTCCCAAATATCCTTATGAGTGATAAAAGAACACATTTCATCAATAAGATAGTTGAATCCCTGATTGACAAATTTGCAGTCCACCATAAAAAGAGCACGCCGTACCATCCACAAGCAAATGAGATAGTTGAAGCATTCAACAAGATTTTGGAAACAACACTAACCAAGATTTGTAGTGTGAACAAGGATGATTGGGATTTAAGAGTACCAACAATATCATGGGCCTATAGAACCACTTGCAAGAAGATGACAATGCATACCCCTTTCAAGTTGGTATATGGTCTCGAAGATGTTGTTCCAATGGAATATTTTGTACCAAGCCTGAGAATTGCTTCCTTTATAGATATGGATGACCCTGGAGCTGTTCAAGAGAGGATTTGACAACTAGTTGAACTAGAGGAAGATAAATTCATTGCAGGATTCCATCAACAAGTACAGAAGAAAAGAGAGAAGGCCTATCATGACATGCACATCAAGCAGAATGCATTCAAATACGGTGGTCTAGTACTGGTATATGCAAACAAGTTCATAAAATATTTTCGTAAGTTCAGAATGCATTGGTTAGGGCCATATGAGATATCTTATGTTATAGAGGGAGGAGATACATAATTGAAGACTCTGAATGGGGAGTGTAAGGAAGGATTAGTGAATGGGAGCTGACTAAAATTATACTATGACAACCAACTTCCCCATAGTTCTCAGTAAATGAAAGAAGAAGTGGGTCTAGGTACTAGGTGCAGTTGAAACTGTTAAGTACCAAATACCTGAATACAAAATATCACAATAGATCCGAATATATCTGAATACAATCACCACACAAGCTATATGAAACCATATAAAAAACCACCACTTTATTATCACCAAACCCTTGAGGTAGGGCAACACCATACAATGGATCCTATTATGGAAGGGATCCTCTCCTGTTCACTTGCCTCTTCGAGGGGGCATCCTCCTATTGAGCTTCAGATCCAAAT
>JZKD02S0343313.1:307909-318115 GCA_000966675.3 Picea glauca
TATATTTAAAATACCTCTTTAGGGTTCTTGATTTATAGTTGAAATTTGAGCTAGGTAAAGAGTGTACACTTGATGTAATGTACAACCACCTACACATTAAATTGGACAAATAAATCAGACAATAAAAACACCACATGGAACTTGAAATATATGCAATATCTACACATTAAATTTGACAAATAACTTGACAATAACAAATAAATTAGACAATAAAAACACCATATGGAACTTGGCATATATATCAATATCTACATATTAAATTTGAAAAATAACTTGACGATAAAAACACCTTGTGAAGGGTGGCCACAAATCATCTACTCATAAATGTTAAAAGGTTTATGAAAATCCGTCTTAGTAATGTACATTTTTGAAATTGAAGAGTTAGATTGTCAAAAGGCTTACGAAAATCCGTCTTAGTGGTTGGAGAAAGAGTTCTTATATTATTATACTTAGATGCAACATTGTCATGCATTTCCCATAGCATAGTGGGAAGGTGAATTGTAGTATACAACTAGCATATTGGGAAAGGGAATTGTAGTATACAACTAGACGAAGGGGAGATGTAGGTTGTTGATGAAATGATTTATTATCGTGCCAATATACGTTTGTGGTACCAACACAATTGAATATAGTTGCATATAGTTGCAATATAGTTGCATATAGTTTCATAAGTTTCATTGTTGCATAAAGTTGCATACAGTTGCATATTGTCACTAAAAGACATGATAAGTTGCATTGTTGCATATAGTTGCATAGTTTCATATAGTTGCATATAGTTGCATATGAAATTGTTGCAATATAGTTGCATATAGTTTCAATATAGTTGCATAAGTTGTATTGTTTCATATAGTTTCATAGTTTCATATAGTTGGATAAGTTTCATATTTGCATATAGTTGCATATTTTCATATAGTTGCATAAGTTGCATATAGTTGCAACATAGTTGCATAAAGTTGCCTATAGTTGCATAAATTGCATATAGTTGCAACATAGTTGCATAAAGTTGCATATAGTTGCATAAGTTGCACTTTTGCATTCTCATACGCCTAGGGAGTATGAGAATTAATTGACACAAATATGCACGCTACCAAAATCCATTAAGTGGATTCATGTAGAGATTAAAGATCCACTAGTGTTTAATGCCACAACTAATGCCACAAAGTTTATGGACATACATAACTTAATACATCATGTTTGAATAGAGGGTATAAACATTAGATATCACTTTGGTATATATCCTTGAATGATTGTGGGATTTTTGACATTATGAACTTTGGACTCACGAGAAGATATAGTAGGACTAGGAACCAACTAGACATAAGGTTTGTGTTGACCCATGTTCCCATCTACCGATCTTGATAAGGACAAGATATTGATATGATTCAAAAGACTTTGAAATTCCAATTCATAAGGACTATGAGGGGATATATATATAATAGTTTAACGTAGTGGAATGTATAGGGCTATACAAGCTCAAACCTTGTACCTTCTCGGTAGAACAGATCAAAGTTATTATTATCAAAATAATTGGAACTGTTCCAAGAACCCAACATGCATTTTATCGCATTGGGATCTTTCCATGTCCATGTGGATTCCAATACCATTGCATTGGGAACATGTTGGAATATCTAGGGGAACACATGGTACACCACCTTAGGTAATTTTCTAGATTTTTTTTTTAATTACACAACCATGAAAGGCAAAGTCTTGGTGATGGCGTATATGCTACAAAATTTCAAGTATTATATTCTGGACTAGTCCTTCAAGTTGTCCATTGATAATTTAGTGGTCAAGTATTTGGTTAACAATACAATGTTGGAAGGTTAATTCTATTGATGTTTGATACTATTTTAGGCGTTTGATTTTGAAGTGGTGGTTAAACTAGGTAAATAAAATGTTGGACCTAATCAGCTCTCGAAAATCCACAATTGGAACAATGTAATTGGGATAGCTCATAAAGTGTTGAATGTAGATATATTTTTCATGGAAGTTGTAGTTCTTGAATTCTTCACTAATATTCAAAACTTCAAATATAAATCTACATGCCCTGGAAGAATATGGTGATAGTAAAGATTGATAGTTCATAATTAAGGATACAAATTATTAGTTAATCATACAATACCTGCACACATTAGCAATGGATGGGATTCTTGACTACTATGTGTTGGATCATGAATGATAGGTGGTGCTCTAGGAATCCCATGATGGACATAGAAACATACATTATAGTGATAAGACACAATTATCACAACATACATTATAGTGAGACATGTTGGATGCAAGTATCATTCAATTCAAGGCTAGAGTGCATTCTCCACTCCATTATTCATATTATTATCTTCATTCACTCCTATCAATACATATTCTCCCTTTATCTTCTATTATTTGTTTACTTAGGGTTCATATGTGTGTGTGTGATTAAGATTTTGTACTAAAAATATGTTATAGTTGTATTGGTCAATGTAAGAATACAAAAGAAGGTTTTTCCCACAGTCTATGATTCATACTTTGTTAAAACAATTGATGCTTGTCTACCAAAAATGCAATTGTATCCTTTCATGAGGATTTTGAACTTTTACTAGTATAAATCCTACTTTAAAAAACACGTCAAAACCCTTACCTTTTCATTGTCCTTTCACCAGATCCATTAGCCAATACAACTTGATAAGAGTTGTTCACGAGATGCATTTCCATCACCAAGATCTGCATGAATCATAAAAGACAAATTCTTTATATGAATAATTAATATATAAGCAAATAAATATGCATTTAGTTATGTAAACTACTTTAGAAAAACACTAAGTGGTCGTATACCTTAATGAGCTTCTCTTTGTTTTGAGAATAGGTTATTATCTACTGAACAGGGCCAACCACATGAAGGTGGAAGCTCATATGACCCCTCCCCCCCTCACATCGCTCTCAATTTCCCATACCCAAAAAATGATTTTGTTTATATAGAAAACATATAGACATTCATGCATAGCTAGGATAGTCATCAAAACATATGAACATATAAACATTGAATCATATGAACATATAAACATCAATAAACATCCAAATACAAGTCATGAATTTATACCTCTAATTTTTCTTTGATTTATGTTTTTTTACATTCATAAAATTGACAATTGGGGTATCATAATCATCCAAGGACATTGTATTTCGCGTGCCCTGTCCTTCTATTGTTTGTGTGCACTCATGTATCATACTTCTGGTACATCACTGAGAAGGGCATTGAGGCATATGTTGAGGTTCGTGAACTACAACAACAAAAATGATCATATCAATATGTTGAAATATAATTTAAATAACTAATTCATTATTTTGCTTAACATTAAACTATTGCTCTTTACCTGTCTATGTAGCTGTGACAGTTGGTGTGTTAATTTCTTGTCCACTTGGTTGATCCTCTTGCAGTTCACCCTCCTGAGCTAAATGCTCTTAAATTTTGAGAAGATAATATATAAGTATAAGTCAGGAAATAAATATTTACAATCACAATAAATATTTCTAATTCTGAAGCATACATACTGAAATGGGTACTCTGCTCTACACTATCACTGGACATGTGCACCCTTATATGACGTGGTGTCTGTTGAATACCGCTAGATTCACTACTACAGTAGCACTGATGTTTGAAAACAAACATAAATACTTAGTTAAGGGTGATATAATAAAATATGAATAGACTTTACAAGCATGCTACTGCGGTTTCCTTATTCATTTAATTTACCTACATGGCTGGGGAGATAGGAGTCTGGCCCAATCTTTTTCTATATTCAATCACACTTTTAAAACCATGCTTGTAACCAAGCTTTAGGTCCTCCTCGGTGGCATCAGTGTTGAACATATTTAACTGCAAGGCATAACACCATTAAAAATACCAATAACAAAAACATATATTTGTTCACTACTGTTAAATAAATATTAACCACATTTAATCATTTAAATCTTACTATTCAGACTTTTATTTTTCCATAGCCACCCTAGCCTAGTTTATGCTGGTTGTGTTTTTCCACTCTGGCCTTGGTTGCTTTGGAGGTGTCTGGTAGCATGCATATGGAATTTTTGAAAAAAATTAGATATCGAAATCTTTACTTAAAATAGGAAAGAAAAACATAAATGATCATATTTCACTGATAATATGACATGTGTTGTAACTTGCTTGAACAACTCGTGGTTGTATTCCTTGTTTTTTAAACAAGTTCTCCTTTTCATCCTCTATTAGTGCCTTCCATTCTTTCTCCAGAACCATGGGAGGGCGCTTATGCTTGAGGTCTAATTGTAGTTTCTCCCTATACTGGGCCCTGGTATATTTTAAATTCTAGCTGGCTAACTTTGTAACCACCTTCTTGTTGAAAGTGTTGCCGAACAAGTTTACCATGTGGTCTATTAAATCATCTTTCTTTTTGCTATCCTGGCCATTCCACCATGTGTGAATGGTGGGGTCAAAAAACTCCAATGATTTTTCATTTAAGTTTCTATAGAAAACATTGTTTCCTACATAAACGTGTTATCCATTAATTTATAATAATCTCAACAAATGTCCATTTCAATTTCATGAAAAAAATGAATCAATTAATTAACAATTACCTGCAATCTTCTGAATCTTGATCGGAATAGATGCATCATCCACCAGAAAGGTGACATCTTGTGATCTGGTGCTTTTAATTCGTTTTGCTCCATGCAGAATAGTTTCCTCTCCATCTACATTACGTTCCTCTCTGGAGTCATGTGGAGTCCCAAGATTCGGTTCATCATGCTCCGGTGTGTCATGTTGGTCAAAATCATTATGCTCATCAATGGATTCGAGGGGAACCTAAGGAGGCTTAAAAATCCTCACTTTCACTTTGATATGTCGACATTTGTTTTTCATTGGACCATCACTACTACCTATAGCAATTTTAGGATCGGCAGGTTCCCGGTGCACGGGGTTTAAAAACTCCTACAAATGGAAAAATTTACTTTATCATATCATATAGAAAATATAAAACAAAAAAAACAGATATGAAATGGTCATAGTTGATAAAAATATGTGAAAATGCCACGTACCCCTAAATTAGTTATTGTATTTTGTAGCTCTACAATTCTTTCCCTATCCTCCTGTGTCAGGGGTCTTTTTCTAAGCAAACCTAGATATTCTATGTTAGCCTTCTTCAAGGCCTTCGTTACAGTTGTCATTGGGTCAGTGGAAAAAAATAGTTTGTCCTCATTAATATCCTTAGTGGGAGCCTTCCCACGTTGACCATGCCACAATACATTGATGAATAAAATTAATGAGATGAACTTTAACATTTAAGAAATTTAGTTATTGTAGTCATAATTTATTATTGTATTTAGAATTTACCTGCAGAGGCACAATGAGTGCCTTTCCACGGTCACCCTGGACAGATGCAGCGGGTGATTTTCAGACATGATCACCCTGGACAGAAGTTGACACAATAAATCAATCAACAAAATTTATGAAATTCACCTATAACATTTAAAAATGAAATATTGGAGTAATATTAGAAGAAAAATAATGAAATTTCAGAAATTTAGTTGTTGTAGACATAAGTTGTTACTGTATTTAACATTTACCTGCTGAGGCACAATGGGTACCTTTCCACGGTCACCCTGGACAGATGTAGTGGGTAATTTTCTGCCACGGTCACCCTGGACATAAGTTGACACAATAAATCAATCAATAAAAGTTTTGAAATTCACCTGTAACATTAAAAAAATGAAATATTGCAGTAATTTCAGAAAAAAAAAAAATAATGCAATTTTAGAAATTTAGTTGTTGTAGTCATAATTTGTCACTATATTTAACATTTATCTGTTGAGGCACATCGATTGCCTTTCCATGGTCACCCTGGACAAATGTAGCGGGTGATTTTCTACCACGGTCACCTTGGAAAAAAGTTGACACAAATCAATCAATAAAAGTTATGAAATTCACCTATAACATTAAAAAAATGAAATATTGCAGTAATATCAGAAAAACATTAATGAAAATTTTGAAATTTAGTTGACGTTGTAGTCATAATTTATTGTTGTATTTAACATTTAACTGCTGAGGCACAGTGGGTGCATTTCCATGGTCAACCTGGATAGATGTAGCTTGTGATATCTCACAATCACCCTGGATAGATGTTGACACAATAAATTAATCAACAAGAGTTATGAAACTAATTGTAAAAAATTTATGCTGTAAAAAATTGAAGTATTGCAACGATAAATTGTAACAATGATTGATCAAAGGTTGAGTTGAATGGTATGTAATATATTTACCCCCATAGTTGTACCCCCTCCATATATTTGATTTAAGTTGTAATCGATCAAAAAATCTTCACCTAGAACTATTGTTTTTGTTGCACATACAAATATACAATTTCCTTCGCGTCCCTCAAATATGAAATTCAGTTTCTTAGTTGTTGCCACTGGTCGTGTACTATTTATAAAGCCTGCAATGTTTCTAGTAGCTTTTTGCCTTCCATCAATATACATAGTTTCCCCTTTATTTTGATTGTTATCTATTAGTTGTATATAATTTGCGGAAACTCCGTATCTCCGCATACTTTGCGTATATCGGACCAACATCAACCAATGATTATATTTGTATAATGGTCCGACATACTCCATCAATTCAGTTAAAGTTCCATAATCGACCTTTATGCCATCCATGGAAAATAACCCCAATCCATGTAAGGAAGAAGGAGCAATGCGATACATCCTCCCATCGATGAAGAAATCTGTGTCCACTTCAGGTAGCTCCTTAGGTGCCCATCATTCCACTAGATGTTTATACCTCAAGGGAAACTCAATGTCACCTATTCTCTTAGCATCATAATTATACAACCCTCCATTGGCAATAAAAAATTGCATGCGTATACAAAATCTTTTCCTTACCTTTTCCAACCTAGTTGATCTAGAACTGGTAGATATAGTACAACATCTCACTTTCAACCTCTCTTAGTATATCTTGATCATCACTCGAGGAAGATAGATCCGGAAGATACCTATTTGGTGGTACCTACACTCGTTAAAACAAGAATATATGTTATCATTGCATGTTGCATAAATTTGCATAAGTTGCATGTTGCATAGTTTCATATAGTTGCATGTTGCATATAGTTGCATATAGTTGCATATTTGCATATAGTTGCATACAAAATTGTTGCAATATAGTTGCATAAGTTGCATTGTTGCATAAAGTTGCATATAGTTGCATATAGTTGCATATAAGTTGCATATATTTGCATATCCCCCGACGCTCAGTGGAGAACTAGATTTGAGACCCATCAAAGAGTTTGAGTGGGGATTGATAGTTTGGGAATCCATGATCCTAGAATTTCACATATTTGGAAGGCGCCTTTAGTGGCTGGTGGGGAATGGAGGAAAGGTTTGAGTTGGCAATAATGTTGGGGTTGGTTGTGACATATATTACAATATGATCGAGTTGTTGTTTAATCCATTGTATGCATAGGGTGTAATGGTTTTGATAAAGTTTTACAAACTATAAAGGAAAGGGTTGTGGTCTTCTATATGGAAGACTATGAAGGAGACAATGGGATGGAAGGAGGGGGTTTCCTCTCTCGATCTTATCCAAGGAACCAAGACCCATACCCAATGCTCAAAATATCCTATTGATGCCCATACTCCCATTTGAATGCCAAAGATACCCTCGAGAGGTCATCTATGGTGGTTTGAGGTGTCATTCATGAAATTGGAGCCCTAGAAGTTACATAAAACCTTGAGAGATTGGGTGTGCTAGTTTGAGGTGTCATGTTTGGCCATGGATACCTAGAAGCTTTGTACTTTGACTAAGCCTTGGGTTCCCCCCTCAACCATATCAAGGCCTTAAGACACATAAATAATGCTCAAAACCTTGTGAGAGAACTAACATCATTTCTTAGATGACTCAAAGATTTTTTTTTCCCCTAAGGCATGGCCTTCTTCCCTATATCATTTCCAAGACCTTGAGACACATACCTACTACTCAAAAACACCTAGTTTATCTAGAACCGGTAGATCTAATACAACATGTCTCACTTTCAAACTCTCTTAGTATATCTTGATCATCACTCGATAGTTGCATATAGTTGCATAGGTTTCATTGTTGCATAGAGTTGCATATACTTGCATATACTTGCATAAGTTGCATATAGTTGCATAAGTTTCAGTGTTGCACAAAGTTGCATATAGTTGCATATTGTCATTAAAAACCATGATAAGTTTCATTGTTGCATAGTTGTAGTTAGTTGCATATAGTTGCATACGAAATTGTTGCAATATAGTTTCATATAGTTGCATAAGTTGCAATGTTGCATAAAGTTGCATATAGTTGCATAATTGCATATAGTTGGATAAGTTGCATATAGTTACATATAGTTGCATAGTTGCATATATTTGCATATAGTTGCATAGTTTCATATAGTTGGATATAGTTGCATAAAGTTGCATAAAGTTGCATATAGTCACTAAAAAACATGATAAGTTTCATTGTTGCATATAGTTCCCTAGTTGCATATAGTTTCATATAGTTGCATATGAAATTGTTGCAATATAGGTTCAAGTTGGAAATAATGTTGGAGGGGAGGGCTCTATGGGGGGTGTCTAAATAGATTGATCCAACACGATGTTTTAAGACATGACAATCTGTCATAGAATGTGTGACTTTATTGGAAGTGATGTCTTTGATTTGGTTTAGAGGATGAACAACTAGTGAATTTGTGAAAAGGATGTCAGGATATTGAATGGCATTGTCTTGACTGTAGAGAAGGAGAAATGGCTTAGTTGGGTAGGGTAATGATTTCTAGATGTGATGAAGGGGAGGACTCTATGGGGGGGGTCTAAGAAGATTGATCCAACATTATGTTTTAATATATGAAAATCTGTCACATAATGTGTGACTTTATTAGAAGTTACATCCTTGGTTTGGTTTGGAGGATGAACAACTAGTGAATTTACAGTTTTGAGGCTGAGTGGGAGAAGGTCTTGGTCTAGTAAGAGGGTTCCAAGGATTAGCATTGGAAATAGGGTTAGGGTTAGTAGAGTGATAGAAAATAGGGTACCTTGGTAAATAATGGTTAAAGGATTAGTCAATGCAAACTCTTTCAAACAAATCAATTTAAGAAAAAAAAAAACCAATAATCCAAAACTAAATTTGAGAATAATTACCTAATATGGATATGGAATCTAGAGTTGGATGTCTAGTTGTGTGAACACTTCCATGTATTGTAGTACTAGGCTTGATGAAGTTATAACCACTCACACATGATATTTTCTAGATATAATAGGGGATAAAAATGCTATGTGATAGAGTCACACAATGGAATCCATGTATTGATGGACTTTGTCATGCATTTAGAAGTAGAAGAATGAGTTAAATGTAGAATTATAAATTGACTTGTTTACCAAGTTTGAATGATTCCTTGTAGATATTTTATTGTAAGGATAAATATTTGAGCCTGGGAAAATCTAGAAGTGCAATGTGAGGCTACTAATCTAGGAATATAAGGCTTCTACATTCATTTGTCGTCTATATTCTTGTAAAAGTGAGTGCTTATGTTTTTTATTAGGGATCATATTAACAATTTCATGAGATCGGGATGTAACAGTGCTTGAGATGATTAAAGAAATGTTTGGGAAAAGGATTGGTTTCGATTGGCTCACGGGTGAAATGGATTTTGGGGGGGAATTTTATTTCCTGCATATATTATTTTGGTCTTTTAGGATTGTCTATGTGATTTGAACTTGGGTTGATTCTTTCATGTCATATGTATATTATGGAGTGATTCTAATGTGAATATATGAAATGTGTATTTGTATATTCATAGCATTATATCGAATACACATTGATTTCAAATTACCTCCTTGACAATTTCGTACTTCAATTTGAAATATCTTCTAAACAAAATCTATGAGCATTTACACCAATACCCAATGTAATGTGGTTTTGAAACATGACACGATTAAGGTGAAAATAGATTTTTATAAGGTAGACACAATGATCATTCACAACATGTTTTGGATTTCAAATCCATGATCTAAGATATCCAATATTTAGAAAGTGAAAAGGTGAAAATTGTATGTCACTTAAAATATGAAAGTGAATATAGGCGCACATTTTATGTCACTTAAGTTATAAAGTGACTTAAGGTGAAAAATGTATGTATGTTTCATTATAAAGTACAAACCAATGGTTTTATTTTAAATCTTTGA
>JZKD02S0343314.1:0-19101 GCA_000966675.3 Picea glauca
TTCATACCAATCTTACTTTGTTCTGTAAACCTTGTCTTCTGCTGCTTGCTCTATCAGTCTGCTCTGCTTCGGCTCTATCATTCTGCAATTCTTCTCTTCCTTCACAAGTCTGCTTATGCATCACGTTCTTTTGTCATTCTATTCTTCTTCTCCTCTACCTGTCATTAAATTTCATGCTCAGTATATTCTCCTTTCTTTCTAACTGTTTCGTTCTTTTTCCATTCAGAACAACCAACACAATTCAGTCTCACACATTTTCTTTTATACAACATTCCTTAACGGTTCCACTTCCCCTTTCAATAGGAAATCCGAGGACATCTGTCTTGGCAACTGGAACGCTAACCAATTCGTCATGATAAGCCCGTTTCACTTAACGTATTCATAACTGAAGCGTTAATGTGTGATGAACAACAGCAACCCTCCGATCAATGCTTGATCCAACGGTTCATATCCCATCGGGATTTCACTCATCGCGAATTCGGCATTCTCATTGTCCATATGCACATGTACTCGGAACCCCCGATTCTCCGATCCACGATGTGCTCTTTTCCCAAGCCTTAGCCCCTTCCAGCTACACAATGGTCCATGTGACCTGTCTCCATGTGACCTCGGTCATATCACTCCATCGGAGTTTCGGCACTTACGATGACATAATCCTTATGTCCATGGAATTCGCGATTTCCTGATTCGCGATGCGCTTTGGCCCTCCTGGCTGACCCTGGTTCACGTGACCATTACCTGTGACCGCAACCATACCTCTGACAGCTGGCCTCCACTACGCCACCGTTCTCCTTCGCTACTGTTCTGACATCTGGCCCCTTCTTATCGGGGTTTTGCGGATTGCGATTCTAAATTGCACAAACTCTTGTCAACGGGATCCCCGATTTCCCGATGAACCAAAATACCGAAGGCGCCTTGATCTTCGACACCTGTCCCTCAAATGGACGGTCCCGATCCCTTCGGGATTTCGAGACTTTCGATGTCGAGAGTTTCTACCCTCTCCAATCCCCAATTACTGATAACGAAGATCAACGGTCCAGATCACTTCTAGTTCGACGGCTCAGATTATATCGCAAAATCGCATATCGCGATTTCAGAGTTTCTGTTGCATTGTGTTCTTGACATATCAAAGTCCCGATTGCCAATGCCTCTTCTGACGTCACACATGATTTGGCACGTGTTAGATCCTACCACATGTCACTCTGATTCATGACTTGTATGTGCCTGAAGTGTTAGATTTTCCAGACACCTATCATTACCTGGTTGTGCCACATGTCCCTAGCTGACGTGGACTGTTGTCGTGAATTAGATCGACGGTCTAGGTCACATGTTGATTTGACGGTTCATATTCAGTCGGGATTTCGCATATCGCAAAATCGGGGTTTTCATTGCATTGCGTTCTTTGCATTATGAAATCCTGATCCCCGAATCTCCGATGAAGCCTCCTGGCTGCCACGCGTCCATACGAATGAACGGTCCAGATCCCTGCTTGATTTAACGGCTGCGATCAAATCACGAAATCGCATCTCGCGATTTCGGGGTTTTCATTGTCATTGTTCATGAGACTCGTGAAACTACGATTCCCAATTCTCCGATGAGTTATCTCTCTCGCAACTTCTACAGATCTGACGACCCTCGTTGTTTCGGGAAATTTGAATAAGATCCTACGGTCACTGACTCTTCTCCTCCCGATTATTGTTGCGCTGCTATTCATTCCTATTGTCATCATGACAACCACAACTGTACTTGCCATCAATGACAAGTATTCGCTAATTTGCTTTCTATTAACTGAAAATGCCAACAGCAATCTCCAACGATTGAAATAAAAAGGAGGTTCTGAGTCCGCCTAATACGTATGCTAGATTTCGAAAAGGATGCAGTCACAATGCCAACTAGCCATGATAGGTCTGTGTTTCACTCCTGGGTTGCAACAACCTTATCGTTCTAGATTCTTCCCGAAACTGGCTGCCTACCTCCCTCTCAAATGTTCAATTCCAAGTGAATCATTGACCATTGCATGTGCAACTTCAACTCTTTATCTACAGTTTGTTGTATCAAGTATTAGATATTGCGCTTTTCAATATTTGAGGTATATATCAAGACCACACTCAGTTCACTGCACATGAACTTATTGATAACTGTTGATGGGTCTGTCGAACCCAACCACGTTTCCAAGCACCTACGTACAACTAGCATAGTGAGAGTTCACATCTTTCAATATTTTAAGAGTACAATTCAACAATTGATGAATGTCAGATGCGCCTGATCCCAGAAAACACATATACAAGACAATGCATAGAATTGACAAAGTTGGCCCTGCCCAAGCAGAACCCACGCATCTATTTATTCTTGAAAACAATGATCCAAACATGTTACGCTGATGTGTTTTTCTCAAGTCACTTCATGCAGTAATTAACGACGAAACAAGCACAATGGAAAAAGGTATAACACATATATTTTTCTTTGATTTTCCGCATTTGCACTTATTTCTGCATGATATTGTTTTTGCAAATCTCACAATTTTAATGCAAGATTTGTACTAATATTTTTCAGGTTCAGAGACGATCACATTTTGCTGCTGAAATGATTTTCAAGAATCACAAAATTATTTAAAGAACACATGCTTTTCTAGACAGCTTGAAGGAGTTGTTACTCATCAGAAACATCATGACGTTTGTTGTTACACATAAACTATTCATAAAAACCATTTTGCGTCATGACTTATTTACTCGCATTTCTCCTTCACAACATATTGATCATCTTCGTGTTGCAGCCATCTTTCCTTGCCTTAACTTTCATGAATTCACACATGCCTATTCCTTTATGAGTTGCATACATTCATTTATCTTTTTTAGTTCATTTTTTCCTTCTTTTTCCATTCTAGTTTGCGTCATGAATAAAACCAATTCCCTTTCCATGATTACATTTCCTTACCATAAACACTATTGCTTCTGAGATCTTTCTTATAGTCCTACCAATATTTTTATCAAAAGCTCGTGTTGACTGATGTGGGATTCCCTAAGGCCCACCTTTCAACAAGTCTTGCCCCATCGACCTCAACACCTTATCTGGTATATAGACTAGAGTTCCTTTGGAGTACCTAGAGGCTTGCATGCCTTAATGGCAAGCTCTCTCACTAACAATCATGGGAATACATAAATGTCCCTTGATCATCAAATCTTGCAAATGGATCGACATCAACAAATCTATTCGCATTTTGTAAGTTGTACTCGAGTACTGTGGCACTCATTAACATCAATGGGGAGTTTGCCTCGCATTGGTTAACAAAATTCATCAATGGCCAGTAATCCAATTATTTCGCTTCATGCTCGACATCGACACATCCATTCGCATGATTATAATTGTACCATCAGGTTTGTAGCGGGTGAATACTATACACTTTTTCATGACTCTTGTTATCATCATATAATTCTTAGCTGGTGTCCGAGTTTCAGAAATTTAATGACAAATTAAATTGCCACAGAGCTATGATAAATTTAGAGGACCCGTCTATATCTAGCGGCATTTGGACGAAGTAGAGGAGATATGAAGAATAAAGCTCAGCTGATCGTCGATCTCAAAGGTGTCCCAAATCAACAACCGAGTCGTGTATCGAAGATACAACTAGCACAAATATTAAGAGGTCGAGGGCGGGCCGGGGAAAACCGTCACGGTTTTTTGCAGGACACGTGGCATCCTTAGAAGTATATCGGAAAGGAGGTTTGTTTGACCAAAACCACCTTTGTCAACCTCCGATGTCAAAGTCGTCAGGAAAGACGCTGACCGTAGATCTTGAAATGACCCAGATCAATGACTGAGGTACAATTCGACGATCGAAGTAGCACGAGAATTAACTGACAAGGGGTGGACCGGGGAAAACTGCCCTGGTTTAAATCATGGACACGCGACATTCTCTGAGACACATCGGGGCTAGGGGTGGTTCATCTAAAACCTCTTTTCTCCAAACCCCGATGGAAATAGACGCCTATAAAAGGAGGGACCCCAGGAATTATTCTATGAGTATTTGAATCAGTCGAATGTTCAGAGATTTGGCGCAAAGATTCCATCCAAATTTTGAAATTCAGGACCGAACCAGATCAGTTTTCTCGTTGCTTATTAGGTATTATTCATGATGGATGCTAATCCTGTTGTTTTTTCCATGAGTGAACTAGATACTCCCTTCAGGGAAGATGCCCTAATTGACAGAGATTCTGACGTTTTTGACACAGTGACAACGGTCTCACCCATTTCTATGTCCAAAGAAAATTTGCTAAACAATGTTGGATCCCACATATCCTTTCTTGAAGCAGCTCGAGCCTCTTCACCCCTTATTTCGTAGAAACAATTTTCCCGTTCCCTGAATTCATGAACTGGTGTGCTGAGAGATATTCCTAGGGATAAAGAGTCATCCTAAACAAATTAGGGTCAGAAGTCCTGTGTAAAGTAGATGGTCCCTCGCTCCGACATGCCCTAAATGTAACATAAGCCTTCCCTTTGATGTTAGAACCCTTTGAGGAACATAAAATGATTATGATTTATAAGGAATGCTTGCCCGAGGTAAAAACCCTATTTTTGCAAACCATAGTCAAACCTGAACATCGTTCAGAAAGTCTATCCCTGCCTTCCAATCTAAGCATCATGATCATCAAAGTCCAGTGGGCTTGCTCTCTGCTGAGTCAAATTCTAGGTCTAGATAATGACAAGTTTGTTGTAGAGGTTATGTTAGGAATCCTGTTAATTTGCTTCCTATCTGGGCAATCAATTCGTGTCAGTTTTGATGAATTTATTGTGGAGAACATACATCAACAGCTAGTTAATTTAAGCTCATTGAGACATTTCAGATACTACTCTCATCTGTTGAGAATGTTTCTAGGATCTAACAATACTAAGTTTCTTGAAGCTGCGTTTATTTCAACCGAGTGTAAAAACATCACCATACTCATCTTCATCAACAAAATCATGTCCAGAATATACAGTCTCATTTTCAGTTCATATTTGCCAAGAGTCCTGGAAGAGATGAAAAGTTCGTTGCAACCGAGTTCGGAGAATGCTATGGGAGACTGGATGTTTTTCACTCAGTCCGCCGTGATTTGGGTATATGGATGCAAAGAAGGACCTCAACTTTTACTAGTTTTCCAGACTCCTAGGATATTTGCGTTGGAATTTATAAGATAGAGGATCATCTCAAAGACTGAACACTTCCTCAAAGCTCACAAGGCTTCAAATCTGAAATTCACGTCCATGGTAGGTCCTTTTGTGGTGAAGAGAAAGTCTTGTTTGCCTCAAATTCAGTCTAAACTCAATGAATTTGGGTTCACACAACTGTAAGGAAGAAGATACGATCTGCATCAGGTTATATCAAAGAGAATATTGGCAAGCAAACAAGGCCCTTATGAACATGAGCATGTTAAAGAACTAGATAAATTGGCCAATCTAGAGACCTGCACAGAAATGGAGATCATCATGCTGCATGAACAAGCAAAGAAGACAGAGACTAATTCCCAACAAATCTCAACACAAAAACCCTCACCCAGGTTGATTATCAAGGCTCCTAAAATGAGCATCTTCAATAAGAGAAGCAGTTCAGAAGCCTTAGGGGCTAGCTACCAATAAGACACCCTCAAGAAAATGACAACCACATCACCTTTTCCAATTATTGACTTGGAAGAAGAAGAATAGAACGGAAATATGTGCATGGAGATGGTAGACACTAAGCTCCAAAACGAAGAGATCAATCCCAAAGACAAACCAAAAAACAAAGGCAGCATGAAGGTTTTCAGCGGTAGGAAACACATATTTGGCCAGACTCCTAGGACGGTTTATCAATCTAAGGAAGACTTGCTACATCAGTATGAAGGGAAAGGGAGTATGGCCAATAGAGAGATAAAGGAGGTTTTGCCCGAAGTGGAAGAGACATCTCAGCGCAAAGCTCACCTACTCTCAGTCAGAGATGTTGAGAAAAAGACCTTCAACATTGCAGTGGCCAATCATGGTAAGGTATCTGAGTTCAAGGTACACTATGAGAACATTGACGCTCCTAACAAAGTGAAATTCCACAAAAATGTCAGTGATATGTTGTACGTTGATTACTTAAACTTAGCTCTGAAAGTTGCAAGGTTGACAACACATGTATTGAAACTGGATGGACAACTGAAACAAGAAAAGGTGTCCAACAAAGCTTGGATGATCAAGGTAAAAATATTAGAGTCTGAAGGTCCACAAGGGGTGAAGGCCTCTCTGGATGAAAAGGATAAAATGATTCAAAGTTTGAAGAAAATATTGAAGATGTGACCTACAAACCATCCACAGACAACAGAGTTAACTACTTTGGACCAGGAAAAGGAAACCTTCAGAAAAGAGGCTCTAGACTACAAGGCTAAGGTGTTGTAGTTGGAGAAAGAGAATGAAAGTTGGTCACAAATGCAGGCGACAACATCAGATATGGAGATTATCATACCTACTAATGCAGAGGCTGGATCAAATGCTGAGGGGTTAGTTCAGGCTATGTCCGAGATAAGTTTGAAAACAAGCGAGACCAAGGATCTAAAATAAAACTTAGAAAAACTGAAACAAGAGGCTAAGGTGAAGGACGAGAAATAAACTCAACTCTACGGAGAGAACCAAGACCTGTAGGAAAGAGTGAACAAGCTAAAAACCAGATTGAAGGGTAAAACGCTATTGCAAGGAGCCAAACATGTGATATGGGATGCAATTGTTGTGGAGGTTGCTAAATTTAGAAGTTATCTGAAATTTATTAGTGACAAGGACAACATGGCTGCTACAGATCGAAACAACTGCGTTGTTGTAAATGAAGTGATAGAGAAGAAGCCCTCAGAATGGGCCCAAAATGCCATCGACTTGTTGAATTCCATACCAACCGCCAATCTTCAGACCATCGGTGTGAAAGACAGGACCGCTTTAATCATTTCAGCTAGGAGAATCATTGCCAAACACAACCTGCTCAGATTGGTTCAGAACAAAGATGTGCAAATGGACCATAGCATATAGGAGTTTAAAGACACCTTGGAACAATTGTTTTCTAAATGCCTCCCCTCAGTCTAGGATGGTAAAGGCTCATTGTACAAGCAAGAAGATTACCACACTCTTCTCATGCAATGCAGGATGGACCATTCCAGGTTTGAACATATGTAAGAAAGTCTGAAGGGTCCTAGCTTGGTAGAACACTTAGCTACTGATTTCAAAATTCTGAACAAATTCAAAACAGTGAAAGTCAGCGTGCCAATCATGTCCTACGCAACATGCATCGACTTGGAAATTTTGATTAAAGAAATGATGGACTACGAAATCCCCTCTGACGCGTAATGGAAGGAAATTGTACTATTGGGAAAGACAAAATTCCACTTCCCCAGAACCAACAGATGATCTCCAGCTGTCACCCATCTTACCAGACCTAACGGAATTACATAGTAGACTAGGTGTAGCAGAAGCAGTCGGGCGATTAGAGAGATTATTCATGATGGTGAAACGTTTCTTTTTGTTAATGATTGTAAGTCCTTTCGTATACCGAAACTGACATCCGAAATTGTTACAGAATCTGAAACGTTTCAGTTTCAGTTATTTTTGGTCAAGTTGTATAAGTACTAAGAGGATTGAATTAGCCAATGTTGGCAGAAGTGTAAGAGCACCTTTTTGGTTGTATCAAACTTTAATTGTAAATTTTTTGAATCTGAATTGAATACAAATGCAGAATATTTTGAAGTCTCTATGAAAAGATTCTAACGGGTGGTGATATGAGCTTTGTTTCCTTTCATCGTATGTATTTCCTATAGCCTGTCATTTCATTTAAATTTTCTTTTGTTCAAATTGGAGAGTTTAAAGGCCCAGAATTTGTCCTGCAACGCTCTTGGTCTAAGCAATTTAAACTATGTGATTGTCTTCTTAACTTATTCAGAATTCATTTCAGCAATTCTCTAATGCAATTATTTGTCTTCTTTATCTTCCTACACATATTTTTATTTCAAGAATAACTCAGATTCATCACCTTATTTAGCCTTTGTCCAGTGGAGAGTTCTATCAGTCTATGCATTATCTTCGTTCACTTTTAGAATTTTAACTCCATAGCCCATAGTGTTCCCCTCTTCTTCGCCAACAACTCTATTACAAATCTCCCAAACCAATCAAATCTAGCCATCGGTTTCCATAGATATATCAAGTGACACAAGAGAACCCTCTCTGAGTTGGGTAAGCTAGTGCCTTAGCTCTAAAGCTTGTTGAAACAATTACCTCTATTGTTTTTGTATTCAATCGAACATAATTTACAGAGTGCTAACATTCTGGCATCGTTGCTGGGGACGAAGTCGAAAAAATTTCCCTGGGAAAATGACTTAAAGATTTAGTTTGATCCCTGAGGGTGACAGTGGACCAAATACCTTACTGGCTGAAGATTATCTTTACCCTGGAGACTCCATTACCCAGAGATTAGTTGTACTATGCTGTGTGAGATAGAAACCCTAGCTCCTAAGAGAATCCACACTAGGAGAAACCCAGACCTCGAGACTACAGTCCCTGTCTCTAGTCTTGAAAATATTGGCCAAAGAAGAAAAGAAAGGAAAGTGACCCCTGTGTTACATCCAGACCGATATTTATCCTTACCTAGAGACAGATTGATCAACATCGATGACCTTGATTTTGACCTAAATTTCGAACACTCCCTGTTAAGAACCAGGTCCAAATCCCATTTAGACGAGACCCTATTTGACGAAAAAAGATTCAAAGATTTGATTCTAGCCGCTCCTGTTAAACCCATAGTGCCCCCTGTCTAAAACTGACAGCCACTCCAACCCCTCACAACAACTATGGCGGCCATATTTTCTTCTCTCATACTTCCTATTGTATTGCATGACTTACCCCAGGAATACAACCTAAGGATTAAGCTATATGCTGCTAAGGGTAACATATTGGCCTAGAAACACCTAGATTGGTTTAATGACTTCATAGAATTAGAGGAGATGGATTTTGCAAATGTGAAAATGCGTTTATTCACACAAAGCCTTGTAGAAGATGTAAGAAAATGGTTCAGAGCCCTGGCACCAGCAAGAATCAAAGATTTTGCAGCTTTTGAGACACTCTTCCTTGCTAGATGGGGAGATAAGAAAAAACCCCTTCAGTTGTTGACACACTACAACAATATGAAGAGGTCCCTTAATGAAACAGTGCAAGAGTTTTCATCTAGATTCATGAAGGTATATAATGTGATTCTTGATGAAGTAAAACCCCCACCTAAAGTGTCTCAGCTCAGATATGTCGAATCTTTCGAAAGNTTATCATCATATAATTCTTAGCTGGTGTCCGAGTTTCAGAAATTTAATGATGGATTAAATTGCCACAGAGCTATGATAAATTTAGAGGACCCGTCTATATCTAGCGGCATTTGGAAGAAGTAGCGGAGATATGAAGAATAAAGCTCAGCTGATCGTCGATCTCAAAGGTGTCCCAAATCAACAGCCGAGTCATGTATCGAAGATACAACTAGCACAAATATTAAGAGGTCGAGGGCGGGCCGGGGAAAACCGTCACGGTTTTTTGCAGGACGTGTGGCGTCCTTAGAAGTATATCGGAAAGGAGGGTTGTTTGACCAAAACCACCTTTTTCAACCTCCGATGTCAAATTCGTCAGGAAAGACGCTGACCATAGATCTTGAAATGACCCAGATCAATGACTGAGGTACAATTCGATGATCGAAGTAGCACGAGAATTAACTGACAAGGGGTGGACCGGGGAAAACTGCCCTGGTTTAAATCATGGACACGCGACATTCTCTGAGACACATCGGGGCTAGGGGTGGTTCATCTAAAACCTCTTTTCTCCAAACCCCGATGGAAATAGACGCCTATAAAAGGAGGGACCCCAGGAATTATTCTATGAGTATTTGAATCAGTCGAATGTTCAGAGATTTGGCGCAAAGATTCCATCCAAATTTTGAAATTCAGGACCGAACCAGATCAGTTTTCTCGTTGCTTATTAGGTATTATTCATGATGGATGCTAATCCTGTTGTTTTTTCCATGAGTGAACTAGATACTCCCTTCAGGGAAGATGCCCTAATTGACAGAGATTCTGACGTTTTTGACACAGTGACAACGGTCTCACCCATTTCTATGTCCAAAGAAAATTTGCTAAACAATGTTGGATCCCACATATCCTTTCTTGAAGCAGCTCGAGCCTCTTCACCCCTTATTTCGTAGAAACAATTTTCCCGTTCCCTGAATTCATGAACTGGTGTGCTGAGAGATATTCCTAGGGATAAAGAGTCATCCTAAACAAATTAGGGTCAGAAGTCCTGTGTAAAGTAGATGGTCCCTCGCTCCGACATGCCCTAAATGTAACATAAGCCTTCCCTTTGATGTTAGAACCCTTTGAGGAACATAAAATGATTATGATTTATAAGGAATGCTTGCCCGAGGTAAAAACCCTATTTTTGCAAACCATAGTCAAACCTGAACATCGTTCAGAAAGTCTATCCCTGCCTTCCAATCTAAGCATCATGATCATCAAAGTCCAGTGGGCTTGCTCTCTGCTGAGTCAAATTCTAGGTCTAGATAATGACAAGTTTGTTGTAGAGGTTATGTTAGGAATCCTGTTAATTTGCTTCCTATCTGGGCAATCAATTCGTGTCAGTTTTGATGAATTTATTGTGGAGAACATACATCAACAGCTAGTTAATTTAAGCTCATTGAGACATTTCAGATACTACTCTCATCTGTTGAGAATGTTTCTAGGATCTAACAATACTAAGTTTCTTGAAGCTGCGTTTATTTCAACCGAGTGTAAAAACATCACCATACTCATCTTCATCAACAAAATCATGTCCAGAATATACAGTCTCATTTTCAGTTCATATTTGCCAAGAGTCCTGGAAGAGATGAAAAGTTCGTTGCAACCGAGTTCGGAGAATGCTATGGGAGACTGGATGTTTTTCACTCAGTCCGCCGTGATTTGGGTATATGGATGCAAAGAAGGACCTCAACTTTTACTAGTTTTCCAGACTCCTAGGATATTTGCGTTGGAATTTATAAGATAGAGGATCATCTCAAAGACTGAACACTTCCTCAAAGCTCACAAGGCTTCAAATCTGAAATTCACGTCCATGGTAGGTCCTTTTGTGGTGAAGAGAAAGTCTTGTTTGCCTCAAATTCAGTCTAAACTCAATGAATTTGGGTTCACACAACTGTAAGGAAGAAGATACGATCTGCATCAGGTTATATCAAAGAGAATATTGGCAAGCAAACAAGGCCCTTATGAACATGAGCATGTTAAAGAACTAGATAAATTGGCCAATCTAGAGACCTGCACAGAAATGGAGATCATCATGCTGCATGAACAAGCAAAGAAGACAGAGACTAATTCCCAACAAATCTCAACACAAAAACCCTCACCCAGGTTGATTATCAAGGCTCCTAAAATGAGCATCTTCAATAAGAGAAGCAGTTCAGAAGCCTTAGGGGCTAGCTACCAATAAGACACCCTCAAGAAAATGACAACCACATCACCTTTTCCAATTATTGACTTGGAAGAAGAAGAATAGAACGGAAATATGTGCATGGAGATGGTAGACACTAAGCTCCAAAACGAAGAGATCAATCCCAAAGACAAACCAAAAAACAAAGGCAGCATGAAGGTTTTCAGCGGTAGGAAACACATATTTGGCCAGACTCCTAGGACGGTTTATCAATCTAAGGAAGACTTGCTACATCAGTATGAAGGGAAAGGGAGTATGGCCAATAGAGAGATAAAGGAGGTTTTGCCCGAAGTGGAAGAGACATCTCAGCGCAAAGCTCACCTACTCTCAGTCAGAGATGTTGAGAAAAAGACCTTCAACATTGCAGTGGCCAATCATGGTAAGGTATCTGAGTTCAAGGTACACTATGAGAACATTGACGCTCCTAACAAAGTGAAATTCCACAAAAATGTCAGTGATATGTTGTACGTTGATTACTTAAACTTAGCTCTGAAAGTTGCAAGGTTGACAACACATGTATTGAAACTGGATGGACAACTGAAACAAGAAAAGGTGTCCAACAAAGCTTGGATGATCAAGGTAAAAATATTAGAGTCTGAAGGTCCACAAGGGGTGAAGGCCTCTCTGGATGAAAAGGATAAAATGATTCAAAGTTTGAAGAAAATATTGAAGATGTGACCTACAAACCATCCACAGACAACAGAGTTAACTACTTTGGACCAGGAAAAGGAAACCTTCAGAAAAGAGGCTCTAGACTACAAGGCTAAGGTGTTGTAGTTGGAGAAAGAGAATGAAAGTTGGTCACAAATGCAGGCGACAACATCAGATATGGAGATTATCATACCTACTAATGCAGAGGCTGGATCAAATGCTGAGGGGTTAGTTCAGGCTATGTCCGAGATAAGTTTGAAAACAAGCGAGACCAAGGATCTAAAATAAAACTTAGAAAAACTGAAACAAGAGGCTAAGGTGAAGGACGAGAAATAAACTCAACTCTACGGAGAGAACCAAGACCTGTAGGAAAGAGTGAACAAGCTAAAAACCAGATTGAAGGGTAAAACGCTATTGCAAGGAGCCAAACATGTGATATGGGATGCAATTGTTGTGGAGGTTGCTAAATTTAGAAGTTATCTGAAATTTATTAGTGACAAGGACAACATGGCTGCTACAGATCGAAACAACTGCGTTGTTGTAAATGAAGTGATAGAGAAGAAGCCCTCAGAATGGGCCCAAAATGCCATCGACTTGTTGAATTCCATACCAACCGCCAATCTTCAGACCATCGGTGTGAAAGACAGGACCGCTTTAATCATTTCAGCTAGGAGAATCATTGCCAAACACAACCTGCTCAGATTGGTTCAGAACAAAGATGTGCAAATGGACCATAGCATATAGGAGTTTAAAGACACCTTGGAACAATTGTTTTCTAAATGCCTCCCCTCAGTCTAGGATGGTAAAGGCTCATTGTACAAGCAAGAAGATTACCACACTCTTCTCATGCAATGCAGGATGGACCATTCCAGGTTTGAACATATGTAAGAAAGTCTGAAGGGTCCTAGCTTGGTAGAACACTTAGCTACTGATTTCAAAATTCTGAACAAATTCAAAACAGTGAAAGTCAGCGTGCCAATCATGTCCTACGCAACATGCATCGACTTGGAAATTTTGATTAAAGAAATGATGGACTACGAAATCCCCTCTGACGCGTAATGGAAGGAAATTGTACTATTGGGAAAGACAAAATTCCACTTCCCCAGAACCAACAGATGATCTCCAGCTGTCACCCATCTTACCAGACCTAACGGAATTACATAGTAGACTAGGTGTAGCAGAAGCAGTCGGGCGATTAGAGAGATTATTCATGATGGTGAAACGTTTCTTTTTGTTAATGATTGTAAGTCCTTTCGTATACCGAAACTGACATCCGAAATTGTTACAGAATCTGAAACGTTTCAGTTTCAGTTATTTTTGGTCAAGTTGTATAAGTACTAAGAGGATTGAATTAGCCAATGTTGGCAGAAGTGTAAGAGCACCTTTTTGGTTGTATCAAACTTTAATTGTAAATTTTTTGAATCTGAATTGAATACAAATGCAGAATATTTTGAAGTCTCTATGAAAAGATTCTAACGGGTGGTGATATGAGCTTTGTTTCCTTTCATCGTATGTATTTCCTATAGCCTGTCATTTCATTTAAATTTTCTTTTGTTCAAATTGGAGAGTTTAAAGGCCCAGAATTTGTCCTGCAACGCTCTTGGTCTAAGCAATTTAAACTATGTGATTGTCTTCTTAACTTATTCAGAATTCATTTCAGCAATTCTCTAATGCAATTATTTGTCTTCTTTATCTTCCTACACATATTTTTATTTCAAGAATAACTCAGATTCATCACCTTATTTAGCCTTTGTCCAGTGGAGAGTTCTATCAGTCTATGCATTATCTTCGTTCACTTTTAGAATTTTAACTCCATAGCCCATAGTGTTCCCCTCTTCTTCGCCAACAACTCTATTACAAATCTCCCAAACCAATCAAATCTAGCCATCGGTTTCCATAGATATATCAAGTGACACAAGAGAACCCTCTCTGAGTTGGGTAAGCTAGTGCCTTAGCTCTAAAGCTTGTTGAAACAATTACCTCTATTGTTTTTGTATTCAATCGAACATAATTTACAGAGTGCTAACATTCTGGCATCGTTGCTGGGGACGAAGTCGAAAAAATTTCCCTGGGAAAATGACTTAAAGATTTAGTTTGATCCCTGAGGGTGACAGTGGACCAAATACCTTACTGGCTGAAGATTATCTTTACCCTGGAGACTCCATTACCCAGAGATTAGTTGTACTATGCTGTGTGAGATAGAAACCCTAGCTCCTAAGAGAATCCACACTAGGAGAAACCCAGACCTCGAGACTACAGTCCCTGTCTCTAGTCTTGAAAATATTGGCCAAAGAAGAAAAGAAAGGAAAGTGACCCCTGTGTTACATCCAGACCGATATTTATCCTTACCTAGAGACAGATTGATCAACATCGATGACCTTGATTTTGACCTAAATTTCGAACACTCCCTGTTAAGAACCAGGTCCAAATCCCATTTAGACGAGACCCTATTTGACGAAAAAAGATTCAAAGATTTGATTCTAGCCGCTCCTGTTAAACCCATAGTGCCCCCTGTCTAAAACTGACAGCCACTCCAACCCCTCACAACAACTATGGCGGCCATATTTTCTTCTCTCATACTTCCTATTGTATTGCATGACTTACCCCAGGAATACAACCTAAGGATTAAGCTATATGCTGCTAAGGGTAACATATTGGCCTAGAAACACCTAGATTGGTTTAATGACTTCATAGAATTAGAGGAGATGGATTTTGCAAATGTGAAAATGCGTTTATTCACACAAAGCCTTGTAGAAGATGTAAGAAAATGGTTCAGAGCCCTGGCACCAGCAAGAATCAAAGATTTTGCAGCTTTTGAGACACTCTTCCTTGCTAGATGGGGAGATAAGAAAAAACCCCTTCAGTTGTTGACACACTACAACAATATGAAGAGGTCCCTTAATGAAACAGTGCAAGAGTTTTCATCTAGATTCATGAAGGTATATAATGTGATTCTTGATGAAGTAAAACCCCCACCTAAAGTGTCTCAGCTCAGATATGTCGAATCTTTCGAAAGTGATTTTGCTTTATTATTGAGGGAGAGAAGATCTGCCACACTAGATGATATGATGACAGATGCCATTGAAGTCTAAGTAAACCTAATGGCTTCAAGAAAAATGAAATCTAATCCTGGCAGAAACATGGGAAAAACTTAGGATAAAGCACAAACTTCCACATCGCAAACATCAGAAGAAAGGTTCGAAGCGATGATGAGAAACATGGAAAGGATGATGGAAAGAATGGCACTGGGAAACAGACCTAACCCTATGGAACAGGTCGATGGTCCACCCAAGAATCTGAGGAGACCTGTTGGTCCACAGATCCTGCAAAGGGAGCAGAGGAATCAGGGTAATCAGGAAACTCAAGTAGACCAAACAAATCAATGGAATCAAGGAAATCAGGGAGAACAACAAGTCATACCCCCTTTTCAGAATAATTATATGAATGAAGATTATGATGAATATTTTGAAGATAATGTGAACTACTATGATGACAAAGAAACTGAAGTGTTTTTGACCAAGGAAGAACATGACCAGTTCATGGATGCGAGTGAAATCTTCTTGCAAGATGAAGAGGAGAGGTTATCAGTAGAAAAAGAAGATTATGAGACCGGATTGCAGAATGCCATCATGCAATTCCAAAGGAAATACAGTCTCCGAAATCAAAAGGTGCCTCAAAATCCTCCGAAAGGTAACCTCCCAAAGTCAAACCTCACCAACGACACTTAGAGTAATGCGCCCTCTTCCAGTCAGCCCCAAAAATATTCTACTGTGAAAGAATCCACTGCAAAAGACGCTATAGATAAGGACACGCAGAAAGAGTAACCGCCGAAGAAAATATTGACACAAAAATAAACTGTCCCTAAAGAGGTAGGAAAAACTCCGTCCTCTTTTGACTTCAAAAGTGAGATGGCTAAGATTAAGATTTCGGTACCCTTTAATGAATTGATCAGAAATAGCAAATATAGAAGTCAGATCATCAAGATTCTTAAGATGGGACAAACCTCTGATACTTTGAACATACAAGACGACCACCCAACCATTTTATTTGGGTCAAGAGTAGAAGAAAGTGGTGAAAATGAAGAAGTTCCCCCTTTCTATGTAAGATTAAAAATCCACGACATGACCTTACACAATGCTATGTTGGACTCTGGAGCATATCACAATTTGATGCCTAAAGTGGTCATGGATCAACTGGGCATTGAGGTCACAAGGCTTTACAAGGATTTTTTCTCTTTTGATTCAAGGAAGGTGAAATTCCTTGGCATGATAAAGGACATGGTCATTTCCTTGGCACAAATCCCAATGAAGAACATGGTGATGGACGTAGTGGTCGTTGATATCCCTCCAAAATTTGGCATGTTGTTGTCCATATCATGGGTTGCAAAACTGAAAGGAACCCTCCAGATGAACATGTCATATGCCATGATTCTTGTCTTTGGTCAAGACATAAGATTGTACAGGGAAGTTCTACTGAAATATATGGTCAGCAACAAATCGCAACCTACCAACCACAATATATAATCAATAAGCACTGAGCTGGGGTCTTCCATTTTCTTCAATGATATATGCTTGGGAGCAGAAGAGACGNCTTACCTAGAGACAGATTGATCAGCATCGATGACCTTGATTTTGACCTAAATTTTGAACACTCCCTGTTCAGAACCAGGTCCAAATCCCATTTAGACGAGACCCTATTTGACGAAAAAAGATTAAAAGATTTGATTCTAGCCGCTCCTGTTAAACCCATAGTGCCCCCTGTCTAAAACTGACAGCCACTCCAACCCCTCACAACAACTATGGCGGCCATATTTTCTTCTGTCATACTTCCTATTGTATTGCATGACTTACCCCAGGAATACAACCTAAGGATTAAGCTATATGATGCTAAGGGTAACATATTGGCCCAGAAACACCTAGATTGGTTTAATGACTTCATAGAATTAGAGGAGATGAATTTTGCAGATGTGAAAATGAGTTTGTTCACACAAAGCCTTGTAGAAGATGTAAGAAAATGGTTCAAAGCCATGGCACCAGCAAGAATCAATGATTTTGCAGCTTTTGAGACACTCTTCCTTGCTAGATGGGGAGATAAGAAAAAACCCCTTCAGTTGTTGACACACTACAACAATATGAAGAGGTCCCTTGATGAAACAGTGCAAGAGTTTTCATCTAGATTCATGAAGGTATATAATGTGATTCTTGATGAAGTAAAACCCCCACCTAAAGTGTCTCAGCTCAGATATGTCGAATCTTTCGAAAGTGATTTTGCTTTATTATTGAGGGAGAGAAGATCTGCCACACTAGATGATATGATGACAGATGCCATTGAAGTCTAAGTAAACCTAATGGCTTCAAGAAAAATGAAATCTAATCCTGGCAGAAACATGGGAAAAACTTAGGATAAAGCACAAACTTCCACATCGCAAACATCAGAAGAAAGGTTCGAAGCGATGATGAGAAACATGGAAAGGATGATGGAAAGAATGGCACTGGGAAACAGACCTAACCCTATGGAACAGGTCGATGGTCCACCCAAGAATCTGAGGAGACCTGTTGGTCCACAGATCCTGCAAAGGGAGCAGAGGAATCAGGGTAATCAGGAAACTCAAGTAGACCAAACAAATCAATGGAATCAAGGAAATCAGGGAGAACAACAAGTCATACCCCCTTTTCAGAATAATTATATGAATGAAGATTATGATGAATATTTTGAAGATAATGTGAACTACTATGATGACAAAGAAACTGAAGTGTTTTTGACCAAGGAAGAACATGACCAGTTCATGGATGCGAGTGAAATCTTCTTGCAAGATGAAGAGGAGAGGTTATCAGTAGAAAAAGAAGATTATGAGACCGGATTGCAGAATGCCATCATGCAATTCCAAAGGAAATACAGTCTCCGAAATCAAAAGGTGCCTCAAAATCCTCCGAAAGGTAACCTCCCAAAGTCAAACCTCACCAACGACACTTAGAGTAATGCGCCCTCTTCCAGTCAGCCCCAAAAATATTCTACTGTGAAAGAATCCACTGCAAAAGACGCTATAGATAAGGACACGCAGAAAGAGTAACCGCCGAAGAAAATATTGACACAAAAATAAACTGTCCCTAAAGAGGTAGGAAAAACTCCGTCCTCTTTTGACTTCAAAAGTGAGATGGCTAAGATTAAGATTTCGGTACCCTTTAATGAATTGATCAGAAATAGCAAATATAGAAGTCAGATCATCAAGATTCTTAAGATGGGACAAACCTCTGATACTTTGAACATACAAGACGACCACCCAACCATTTTATTTGGGTCAAGAGTAGAAGAAAGTGGTGAAAATGAAGAAGTTCCCCCTTTCTATGTAAGATTAAAAATCCACGACATGACCTTACACAATGCTATGTTGGACTCTGGAGCATATCACAATTTGATGCCTAAAGTGGTCATGGATCAACTGGGCATTGAGGTCACAAGGCTTTACAAGGATTTTTTCTCTTTTGATTCAAGGAAGGTGAAATTCCTTGGCATGATAAAGGACATGGTCATTTCCTTGGCACAAATCCCAATGAAGAACATGGTGATGGACGTAGTGGTCGTTGATATCCCTCCAAAATTTGGCATGTTGTTGTCCATATCATGGGTTGCAAAACTGAAAGGAACCCTCCAGATGAACATGTCATATGCCATGATTCTTGTCTTTGGTCAAGACATAAGATTGTACAGGGAAGTTCTACTGAAATATATGGTCAGCAACAAATCGCAACCTACCAACCACAATATATAATCAATAAGCACTGAGCTGGGGTCTTCCATTTTCTTCAATGATATATGCTTGGGAGCAGAAGAGACGGAAATAGTCCTGGTAGATAAAGGTATGCCCGAGCAACAGTCAGAAGAAATCTCAGAACAACAGGGTGACCCAGAAGATCAGATATGGAAAATGAACTTCGATGGAGCTGCATGTAGAGAAGGAGATGGAGCTAGCAT
>JZKD02S0343402.1:0-14595 GCA_000966675.3 Picea glauca
TCTTTTTGTCTTTTCTTCATGCAATATAAGAAACTATGCATTGCATTTGCACCATGAGAAATGTTGTACATACACTTGAGAGTTTTAAATCAGCTGGAAGGTGCCATTCCACAAAATATGAACCATATCTTTCCACATATAATCTTTCCCCTACATCACGTGAAGACATAATTGATGGTAAAGATGTTTTGTTGAAAACAAATTTCAAGGACTCATGGGACTCCTTGTTGACATGAAAAGTTCCCAACCAAAAAAGGTGATCTTCAGATTGAACTTGGAAATATTTATCACTTGTCTTATCAAGGTTTGGATATAATGCACGATTCATTAATGCGATTGAAACTCTTTCATATTTTTCATTGTTGACTAACTCCATCTCATCCAATTTTAGGACACCAATC
Organism: Picea glauca; assembly: GCA_000966675.3. NCBI lineage: Eukaryota > Viridiplantae > Streptophyta > Pinopsida > Pinales > Pinaceae > Picea > Picea glauca. The sequence goes on from JZKD02S0343402.1 coordinate 402, forward strand.
AATTTCCCACATGCCTCCTCAATAGAGATGTCATGGTACCTCACCATAAGTTGTAATACCCTCTCTAGGTCATACCACAAGTTATCTTTTCTCATTAATGGAATAATCTCAATTGATACTTTCTTTTTCTTCTTACTTGCAACTTCATGCACTACTTCTAATTGATATGCATCTCCCAAAGAATCAACAATTTTTTTGTTTCGTAGTCCATGCTCCTTTTTCACATGAAAAGGGAGAGGAACCAAAATCTTCTTAATTCTGACATTTAACATTCCCTCTCTCATAACTTTAAAAATACTTGCATATGCTTCCTTACTGATCCCTCTATCATCACAAACTACTTGAACATCCTTTACATCAATTGTTAAGTTTTCAATGAATTGGTTAACTACTTCTTTCCTCAAAGAATCAAATTCTAGTTGTTTGAGCATTGATTTAATGCCAGTTTTCTTCAACACAGTTTTGTACAAATCCACAATATCAATACAACTTGGATTTAATATGGACTTCACCCCAAACACCCTTTTTTTATAGGCACCTCCCCTCTTTACCATACATGATAATGGTTTCAACTCTTTTGATCTATTCCTCAACCCCACTAGAGTTTCCTTTATTAAAGAGAGTCTATTTTGGAGATGATAGATATCATTTTTCAACATTTCAATTTCTTTTGTTGAGTTGGATTTCACTTGAAGCAGTTCATCCACATGTCTTTGATTCAACATTTCTATTATTTGGTTCAATCTTATGATTTCATGATACTGAACCATATTTGAGTGATGGAGATGATTTAATTTGACACTAAGATCTTGGATTTTTTGTTCAAGGTAAATCCGATTACCATCCAAATTTTTACATTATCCTAGAAGACCATTGTTTCCATGGCATACAAACCGACATAGTCCTTTTATTTTTTTGAAATCGGGATGATATTTGGACATAGGGTCAACTAGATAAAGTTCTCCTTTCACACAAAGATCTAATTTTTTAGCTCCAGATTCCCTTAATACATTGTAGTCAATGTGAGGAACCAATTTATGATTTTGTTTATGGATCGGTTCCATATCCTTACTTAAATTTATGCAGGTAACATGGTGATAGTTTCTTACACCATTTTCATCTATTGAAGAGTCCTGGAAACAACCAATATTATGAAAATCAAAACATACTAGAAAATCCCACAATGAGAAAATAAACTTGCAGAAGAAATAATTTCGGATATCTTCTAAATAAAATACAACTTTTTAAATATTGAGGCATACCTCAAAGCTATGAGGCATCTTGTAGAATATTGTAAATTCAACTAATCTTGTATGTTTGCATCTGAAGACAATATAGATTAAAAACCAGTGATTAGAAAATAAGAAACCAATCTTATAACAATAGAAAATCTAAATGAATAAATGACATGTATCCCACTTGGGTTTATTCTCCCTCTAATATGAGCATTTTCTAATTAGTTAGATATATTTATTCACAATAATCAATAGACTTCTAAGTTTTTGTCATTAGAACAAAAATATAATCACCAACAAAAGTAATAGATGGATTTTTTAATGAAGCATAGAGTATGAAAGGTTCCCTTTCACATTTGTCTTCTACATTGTGAACCCAATCCCTTCATCTCCTTACACCTACTTGAGATATCTCTAAAGTATCTCACCGTAGGTTTTTTGAAATCCAACACTAAAACTGCCATTTTTTGCAAATTTAGGGGATATCCAAATAAGGAATATAGTTGTTTATTGTAGAAAAACAACTCAATGCGTTGAATTTAAAATTTAATCTTATCAGAATATGGTAGGGCACCAACTTTTAACACATCTGGTAGGGGTTCAACACAATCTTTAATTCTATTAACTAGAATAGGATGTTGACTTATTTAGTCTCTTATGTTGATATGTTCAGATTGGATTACAACCTTTAGCTATGCGAACAATGGCAGCTTTCACAATGCCTCATAGGTAATTGGACACACATGTTCTTGAACCAGCTAACAAGAAGGGATCTCTAAAAAAAATGGACTAGTCGGTGCTCAGAAGCCATCTAATGTTAAATTTGGCCAAAATAAGAAAATCAAAAAAGCTCCATTGGCATCACTAGAATGTGGTGTTGAAAATCTTTCCATTTCCAAAAGACCCCCAAAACCAACTGAAGCACTTCTTATTGAAGACAGGCCTGCAAGTTATAAATTGTTTGGGAAACAACTATTTTCCTCGTAAGATACGTGTACCTCACCTGAAATGGTAAGACTACATACAAACATATTCATCTATTTATTTAACACAACTTTTATTTCTGTTGACTGAAATGTGATGCTAACTATTTTATTCTCTTGTGTTGATATGTCAAGACTGGACTACAGCCTTCAACTACGAGGATGATGCCACCTTTGACAGTGCCTCAGGGTTTATTGGTCACACTTGTCGTCAAGCTAGCCATCAAGAAGAGGCAAAATAATGGGCTAGTCAGTGCCCAGAAGCCATCTAAAGTTAGAGACAACCAAAGGAATAAAACCAAAGACAACCCACAAAATCCCATCTCACTTATAGAGGAAAGGGGTGTGGGAAGTTTTTGGGAAAATTAATAATACAAGAGATACCGTTTTTACCCACCTAGATTCCATCAGTCTATTTTTTCGAGCAGCTTCAAGGCACTCCAAGGGAATTCTTTAGGAGATTAGAGTTCTTCATAATTATATCTAATTGCGTTGAACATCAATAATCTTTTTTTCAGTTCTCTAGTTGTACAAAATTCATCAATAATGTTGTGCTTATTTGGACTGAAAGGATTGTACAATGGGAATTCTTTTGAAACATAGATCTCTTCGAAGCTAAAATTGTGTTCTTCTACCCCTCAAACTAGATTGTATATTTAGACAGAATTTCATCAATCTGTTTCTAAGCCCAAACAAGTCATCCAAAATAGTAGTTTGTTGTGTTTTGTATAATTCAAATTAGCTGCAGAGGACATAAATACTCATCGATGAATGGCAGAATCCACCCTTAGTAAGTAAGGTGCAGAAATTAGAAGGCAGAAAAATTGACAAGTATTTTTCCTGTGGCTGCAATTGTACATGAAAGAGGGAATTAGCACCAGAATCCACACCTTAATAAGTAAGGTGCAAAAATTAGAACGCAGAAAAATTGACAAGCATTTCCTTTTATAGTTATTAACTCTTTATTTTTGTATTGAAAATATTAATTTTACTTGAACTACAGATGTGTGCTCGATATATTACTCATCAACACACAACACAGAAGAAAACAAATTCTTTCAATGTTAATCCTCCTCAACATACACGACCTAAAGGTTTTATGTTGGATCTCCTCAGAACAACATAAAGGATGAGCTTATCACAGAACATAACTGTTCTTGGACAAAATGGTTCATACTGGTAGTAACTCCAAGTTGGAAGAAATATTCCTATTTATTATTGGCATGTTGAGATGTTTATCAGATTATTCAAATTTGTAATTGTTTCACTTTTTTATGTTGTTTTCAAACTTATTGTTCGAGACCTTATTTTGAGGTCTTCAAGCACCATATGGAATACCATCCTCACTCATGTAGAAAAAGGTGTTCTTGACGAATGGATTTTTGTTTTACCTCGAACTCTTTTGTTTCTGTTGTGAAAACCATAGAATTTTTCCATCCCTGCCCATGGGAATATGCTTATGGCATAAATAACCACACAATCATTATAAGGCAATAGTTAAATGCAAAATACTGAAAGAAAAAGTATTCAGCTGGTCTCAAAGAATGTGCATAATATGAAACCTTGATTCCAAAACTCGATGCTAGAAGATAAGACATAATGTAATTACTGATTCCATGTCCAAAAAGCATAAATATCCTGGACCATATCCAAACTCAGTAGTCTCCACATATTCAACACCAAGGATACAGGCAAACTAAGGAAAGTAATCTTCTAAGATAATTTTCAAGTTCATAATATGAGACCTTGATTCTAAAACTCAATGCTAGAAGATGAAGCATAATGTAGTTACTGATGCCCTGTCCAAGAAGCATAAACATCCTGAACAATATCCAGACTCAATAGTCTCCACAGATTCAACACCAAGGATACATACAAAGTAGGGAAAGTAAAGTTCTAAGATAATTGAAATGCATAAATGCTGCAAGCACAACAAAAAGAATATGATATTTTCTGTTGAGAAGCCCATGTTTATCAGGTCCAACTTCCAAGGAAGCTAGCTTATTTAGAAGCATGAAGTTATTTTGATATTCTCTAAAAACTCAGTTGCCTACAGAAATGAAGCAACCAAACAAAGTTATTTTACTTTATCAAAGATTCAAGATTCTTGCCATCTGAACATTTTCCACAATAAACATAAATGATTCTATTCCTGATTGGAAAACATTACATGCATATTTGACAGGGGTTCATAACACCAAGCATTTAAAGAACCTTCTTCACATAAATTGAATATTCATGCATACGATGAAATCAGCTGACATAGAATTGGAACTTATATTTACCATGACTGAGAAATTTTTGAGGACTCTGGAGAAAATTTTCATGGCCCGGGGTTAGAAGTAATGAAAGGACTAAGAGCTTACAAAGTATCAAGATGCCTGAGAAGAAAACCAGATACCAACAAGTCTTCCTCCAAGGAGTCCAGTGGAAATTCAAAGCTCTCCTTTACAGAGGAGACTGCTATTAAGTTGTCCTATAGAAGTGATCACTCTGCATGCAAAGAAAATTTTCCAACATCCTGTTCTACTCTCTAACTTTCTAACAAAGGTTGTGTGAGCTTCATTGATTAACATAATTGTTGTACAAATAGTTTTAGATGCAAAAACCCTAATTAAGAGGCAAGACTGTAATAATAATTTTCAACATTATAAACCAGATAAATGACAGGCATTAAGCCGAAAATAACAATTTTCCAATTCAAAATTTGATCAGTGCACAACACCCAATGGCAGAACGAAATGGGAAATACAATTCGCAAAAGATGGTATAAATCCAGATACAAGCCTATAAAGTAAGAATACATGTGATCATCTCCCAAGTCTACTTTGACTATTTTAGAGTTGCAAATATAGAATTAGAACAAAAATTCCCTCTGTGCCAAGTCTAACACGACACACCTGCTCAACTCTTCTTATTGTATGCAACATCATTTGAAAAGAAATCGGGTTGGAGATATTTGGTTCTTTTCCTTGTTCCCTCTATCTTCCAGCTATCAACCCAATTTGTTTATGTCTATGTACAAGGATTAGTGATCTAGACACTCCTCCGTGAAGATATTTTTATTCATTTAGGTTGGGGTTCATTATTCCTAGCAACAACAAGGCAAGTGATAATGGGATATTCTCATTAAGAACATGTCTCGTATCAACCACCCAAGAAAAAACAAGCTATGTGTGCCCTGTCTTATCGAAGACCAGAGTCCTATCACAGAATGGTGAACTGATCCATGTGTGGTGTCTCATCTTCTCTCATTTCCCTGTATGTGTAGTGAATTGGTTTGCAATCAATCACTTGTTCCATAGACTCAATATGAATTAATTTCATTATAGATAAATAAATGCCCAATATTTTAGCCTTAAGAAACAAAATCAATAGATAAGGCCATTTGTTGCAGAAAATCATCCAAAACAACACAAACTTTTGATGTTGCTATTTACAAAACAAACAACATTGAACAAATTATATCATCACAAAAAGTCTTCATGGTAAGATTTTTAAATCAGACAGATCTTATTGGATTTACCTATACAAAAAATTCCACCCAACCAACATCATAGAACGAGTTATATCATCACAGAAAGTATTCATGGTCAGCTTTCTAAATCAGAGAGAGCTTATTGGATTTACCTATACAGAAAATTCAACCCATCCAACATCATGTAAAATTTTATCATATTTTTTATTCATATACTAGTGGGAGTAGCGGAGAGTACATAATTATTTCATTAAAGATACAAGGCAAAGATTTAGTGTCTTTGAAAATAAATAAATGAATGATGGTCATTGCTTTACACCATGGATACACATCTTAAATCCTTGATATTTAGCCTAATGAAAGAAGAGAAATATCTACAAGGAAACTAGCATTTGTTTAAATTTACAAACAACAATACCCTTGTAATGCTTCTAGTTTAAGAAAATATTTGAACTCATCCCCAGATGCAAAGCAACTGAATACATTCTCTATCCTTTCGAACTATTACAATGGATGTCCAACCACTACCATCTCCCCATATTCAGTATTTTTATTTGCGAGAAGATTTGGGGAAATATATAACCAGAGTATGGGAATTGCAATATACACATTCCCATAAACCATTATGTCAACCTCAAAAAGGCCTCCTCAGGCAAAGAACCCTATCAATCCCTGCCAATTTCTATGCAGAGATTTTTCAGGGCAGAAACAACAGAGTACTTACCTGATAGTAGAGAGCGTGGGCATGGAATCCAAAGAGCAGAGGTTGGGAACTAAATATTCCTCCCAGAGCAGGAAAAATCAAAGTCATGGCCTCAAACCTGCAATCCCTCCCCACCACAAATTAATTACAGAGCACCACCCTGGTAAAATCCAAGACCAGACAAGACACCGTGATGAAAAATATGGTTACCATATCACTTCCAGACCACTTCAAAACCCCCTTGGGCTCCACCCTGAGGCTCTTGGCCCTTCTCAGAGTATCCACTTCCTTGAGGATATCAATGGAAGTTCCCTTCCTCTTCAACTCCTGAATGCACTTGCTCATCATTTTGGAATCATCCTTCTCCCTCTTGAGAAACCTCTCAATGTGGGCCTCCATATCCATCTTGTATATCATCGCCCATTTAGCATAAGAAGAACTACCAACTCTTCCTCTCTAAATCATTAAAACTCCTTAATCTGTTCTCAATTTTTCCGGGATAGGCACCCAAGTGAACCAATAATTTTTGGTTTTAAGTGGCACAATGAAATATAAAGCAAGAGACCAATGGGAGCCGTTGTAATGGATCATCGAATTGTTGTTTGGTGGAATTTTGGATTAAATATATGAATATATGAGTGTGAAGATATCGTAATAGCATCGAGACATAGAAAATTGTACTGGGATAAGCCGACTTGGAAGAGCTAGCCAAGAGGTTCTACATTAAGGGTTGGAGTGAAACCAGAAATGATGGAATTTGATAGGCAAATTTCCTATCAGAGGGTGAATTGTCTTTAAAATACCGAATACCTAGTCAAACCAAATATGATTCTTGCAGAAATCAAAGCCAATAAAGAAATCAAAGCAGATCTATTGGTATCAATGATACCAATAGATACCAACCTAACCAATAATTTTCTCCATAATGCTCAATGATAAGAGGCAATATCGAAAACTAACCTTGGAGTGTACCAAACTATCTATTATGTAGCCTCAAGAACTAAGAGTAGTCTAGAGAAGAGGTTTAAATATAATTCATTACTCACTTTATGAGGAATTAGTTTTTTTTGTATTGGAATGAAGACAAGAAAGCCTTTTGCTGAAGATTTTTACAACCCTTTTGAGCATGCATGTGAGGGCACTACGAAAACATGTACTTTTTTTTCTGGACAGAAAAAAATGCAAAAGTGATGCACAGTTTTCATTATATCTATAGCTTATGGTAGGTTTGGACTGGTTGAAGCAGGAAGAACTATTGGGAAAGTTAAGACCTATATTTAATGTTATGAAGTATGTACTTGGAACTTTGACAAAATTGGGTGGAATTGAGAGAATAGAGAACAAAAGGAGCTTGAAAAAGCTTTTTTTTGAGCTCCTTCTTGCATGGTTTCCCATTACATGTTCACCAAGGGAGTGTATCCATGGGATTTTCTACCCTTTCTATTGAGGGATTTTTGTATTCAATTGAGCAATTTTCCAAAGCAAGTGAAGCAATAGAGGGGATTAAAGTGGATGGAAAAAATTTCAGTCGTTTGTTTGATGTCTTAATGACCAGAAACATTAAAATTTAAAGTTTGACCATATGTGGATAAATGAACGAAATTTAGGGGAAAAAGCTATTGGTGTTTTATCTAATGGACTTCACTTGGATGGTGAACAACCACTAGATCTTGAAGGGTATACTTTCTCTAAGAATGACAATGGCACGATATCTCTTGCATGATGTTACATAATAGCCCATCCTATGTGGGTCTTGTGAGTGGTGATTTTTTGTAGGGTTTTGTTGCATTCTCTTCAGCTAATTGAGGAAAGAGTCAGATGAGAAAGTTTATTCAACGATAGCCTTGATTACAAAGATTTTGAAACTTCTTGTTATCCTCACAAAAGAAACAATTTTTATGTTATACTTGAAACAAAGGAAGCTTGATAATGGTTGATCTTTATTGATCTATTGAGAATCGAGATATACATGAGAACATGAAAATATTTTTTGATAGTTGAGAGGGAGATATTCTTCTCAAAAGAATATATCATATTCAACCTTTCTCAATTTTCAACAACAACAATTATCAACATCCAAGAAAGCTGAGAAAAGTGAAGTTTTCAAGAAAGGAGGTATATAGTGTACACTCTTCCTTTCAGAAATCCAAACACCTTGTTCTTAGGAATGTGTCTTTGAGAAAGACCTTAGTTTCAAGAGAGGATATTTTCAGGATAGAACATAGGTCTAAATATAATTCATTACTCACACTTTCTGAAAAATATTTTGATGAATATTTTGACATCCCTTTTGAGCATGGATGTAAGGGCACTACGAAAATACTCCACCTTTTTTCTGGACATAAAAGGATGCAAAAGTGATGCACAACTTTCCCTAAATCTGTAGCTTCTGGTAGGCTTGGAGAAGTTGAAGTAGGAACAACTATTGGGGAAATTAGGAGCTAGCTTTAAGATTATGAAGTATGTACTTGGAACTTTGAAAAAGTTAGGAGGAATTAAGAGAAAATAGAACACAAGGAACCCGAAAAAACATTTTCTCAGCTCCTTGTTGCATAGTTTCCCATTACATGTTCACCAAGGGAGTGTATCCATGGTATATTCTACCCTTTCTATTGAGGATTTTTTTTATGCAATTGAGCAAGTTTCCAAAGCAAGTGAGGCATTAGAGGGGATTAAAGTGGATGGAAAAAATTCCAATTGTTTTTTTGATGTCTTAATGACCATAAACCGTTAAAGTTTGACCATATATGGATAAATGGAGGAAATTTCGGGGAGAAAGCTATTGGTGTTTTATATAATGAAGGACTTCACTTGGATGGTGAACAACCACTATATCTTGAAGGATCTACTTTATCTAAGAATGACAATGGCACGATATATCTTGCACAATGCTACATAATAGCACATCCTATGTGGGTCTTGTGAGTGGTGATTATTTGGAGGGATTTGTTCCATTCTCTTCAGCTGAATGAGGAAAGATTTAGATGAGAAAATTTATTCCAAGATAGCCTTGATTACAAAGATTTTGAAACTTCTTATTAGCCTCACAAAAGAAACTATTTTTATGTTATACTTGAAACAAAGGAAGCTTGATCATGGCTAATCTCTTTTGACCTATTGAGATATACATGAGAACATGAAAATATGTTTTGATAGTTGAGAGGGATTTATTCTTCTCAAAATAATATGTCATATTCAACCTTTCTCAATTTTCAACAACGATAATTATCAACATCCAAGAAAGTTGAGCAAATTGAAGTTTTTCAAGAAAGGAGGTATATAGTAGCAATGGAAAGTATTACACACAATACACCATACCACCATGGATTATTGTCTTGCTTACTGGTTATACAAAACATCCTCAAATCCCAAGTAGTTTCCCCCACCATCACTTAAAAATGAATTGTAATTTGCAAGTTGGATATAATTTTCCAAAGCAACAAAATAAATAGTGAAAGAACAATAAAAAACATACCTATCAGAAGAAATATGTCATGTGTTTGAGAAAGGTATCAATCGGACCAAATAATTTAGTACATAACAACCCTCTAAGTTGAAACCGACCAAAAACTACTCGCTTTCTGAGTTGAAACCGACCAAAAATTGCTCGCTTTCTGAGTTGAAACTAGCCAAAAACTGCTCGCTTCCAGTTGAACACTGAATAGAATGACCACCATAGAATGAAATGGGGTTCAAATGAAAGGTTAAATAGAAGTCAAAAATAATTTAAACCCACAAAAAAATGATCATTTACCTCCAAAATCAGAAATTTGAGGGTTTTCGTTTAGATCGCATTCGGGCCAATTTTTGTCATCAATGGTCGAGGAGCCAGATTTGGATGAAAATTTAGAGAGATACAGTCAAAACCGTGAAATTTGGATGGATTTTTGGAGATATCTATTGGAACCCATGAAAAGTTTAAGAGAACCAGGGCCATCAATCCATGTTCGACTGAATTCGAAAAATAAATGCATGATATCTTCGAGGAAAAATTGAAAACATGAGAGAAGGGTTTCCAATCCAATTCCATTCGCGCCAAGTTTTGCCAATTATGGCTGATAAGAGAAAGGTTTCCAATCCATGGATCATTCACGCCAATTTTTCTGAATAGTCGTAGATGAAGCAGGGCTGAGAGGAGCCCCATCGTTCGTTGTAACTTCCCCGACATCTCTCAATTATTCTATGCATCTACGAATGCACCTACAACGTGTACTAACACATCCAACAACACATTGTTCAAACGATTTAATTCCATTTAATTCATCCTCATAAATATTGATTTAATATAAAAGATATATTCAGTTGTGTACTTACACTTCCAACAACACATCGTTCAAATGATTTAATGCCATTTAATTCGTCCTCATAAATATTGATTTAATATAAAATAGATATTCAAGGCAGGGAAACTTTGATAAAAGTGAAACAATTCTGGGAATATTTGATAAAAGTAAAATATAGAATTAATATATTAAAAAAATGTCTACATGGCATTGTTTTATCAATTTATTGATTTTTTCTTAGGAGGACCATTTTGAGTTGAAATTTCCTCTAATGCTTGATAATATCTGTTGTCTTGGAGCGAAGAGTTCCTCTCTTTGTCAAATTGAAGCCATAAACAAGTATGTCAACATCATCTAATTTTAAGAGGCCAGTGCGATGACGAGTGGTATTGTGACCCTTTCTTTTTCTCTTTCTATTGACATGTTTCTCAACCACCATCTCTTGCTTTCACACACCATTGAATGGGTGTGTACTTGTCGCATACCAATGCACTTCAATTGAAATAAAATCATCATTTTATTTCTCAATCTTTATAACCTTTCCTATATAGAATGGATAACCATGTGGATCTTCAGTCGCTAAAAACACAATCATGCTACCCTCCTTAATATCTTGTATTAAACCCCCATAAAGGTCTTCCATGGCTTCACATTATGCATGTGACCTTTGTGAACAAATATACATTTATCTTTCCGCTGCTTCTGTAAACTCAATAGCACCTTGAAATTCTTGTTGAACTTCAACAATGTTTGTTTCTTCATATTCATTTGCCATATTTTGTGGCCAATGAAATGGATTCCTCAACATCGTATCTTCATTTGTTGAGCTTGAAATTATGTCACTTTGACTATTGAAAAAATACTCCCACCAAACCGAATCAACAACATCAAAGTACTCATATGTATCCTTAATTAACTTTTTAATTTATTCCAGGCATTCAGAATAATCTACATCTCTATTACGCCTCCGTGCATTATGGATTTAAACAACCGATTGCAAAAATAATAACTTTGATGAAAAAATTGGATGATCTGGAATGAACTTCAAAAATGATAAACCTGATGAAGGCCCCCATTCTGTAGTAGTTGAATATTGCTTTCCCCATATTAGTGTTTTCCCATCAATTTTTTTGAAACAAAATTGATGTTGGAATATGATGTCATTAAGATGATCAATACATTTTTCTTCATGATGCAATCCATGAATAATTTTTTGCATGTCAACCATTTCTTCTAATATATGAAAAATAGGCTCTGGAATGTATGCTTTCTTGATACATTCAATCAATGATGATATACTTCCAAAAAATTTCCTCTTCAATGTTACTTTGAAAATCGCCACTTCAGAGATATTCTTCATCATCCTCATTATTGGCTTCAAAATCATCACTTGGAAAAAAATATTCATTATCCTCATCGGTACCTTGAAAATCCTCACTTGGATGGAAATCATCAGCACCAACATTGCTTCTTTTAAATTCCTCATTCGAGAAAGACTGTCCAACATTTCCATAATTGTCATCAATACTTTTAAAATCCCAACTTGGGGGAAATTCTTATTCATTCTTGTTGTGTCCTTTTCGTCACTCCAATGAGAAAAAGAAGGGCCCCCTTTTTGGAGGAAGGAAGGGGATCAACATTGAAATTACATATGAAGGGCTCCCTACAACTACTCTTTCTTCTTTCGTTTCCCTCCAACTGTCGCGGTGGTGCTATCAAGTGGAGGTGAGGGCAGTGTGGTTAGAGTTAGTACTGGGATCTGCATCGTGATTCCCTCTATTTGGGGAGGGAGTGATGGTTGAGGAACCATCGCAGGCGGGTGGAGATACCATACCAGAATGGAAAACACCATGTTGGGGAGGGTAAGTGTTGCGACTACCTGGAAATATTATACTTCCGATGGGGGGTAGAAGAAGGGAATTTGATTAATGGCTTGGCGAATTGTCTCCCAAATTGGGGTTTGACCTTGGCGGAGGGTGAAATCTGGGATAAGTGGTGTTGTAGGGTTCTCATGGGGTTCCTGAGGTAGGATCTCTTCCACTAGTGGGACGTCAGGGAGTGGAGAAGCGTCTATGGGAGGAATGGTATCTCCATTGTCAGTTCCCTTGGAATATATGAGACACACTTGTGATGAGAGATGTATGAGTGGTGGTGCTCCGTGGTATGCCCCCAACAAAGATGGGTCCTTGAACATTCTGGGGCCCATATCCATGAGTGGATATGCATCGAAACTAGTGCAGACAAGAGGTAAGATGTTATCAATGTTGGGGGAATGGTTAGGCTCGTAATGTGAAACTTGGTCGATGGTGATGATCTTCCCATTTTGGGGGGACATCATCATTTGAAACACAGAAGAGACCACAACCTTCATAGCATACATGTAGATACGTCTAAACAAGATCTTTTAATCGAGCGGGGCATCGATAAATTCAATGTAGATAAGGATGGTTTTTTCCCCTGAGTTCAATGGGGACATTTTGAAAGAGCCCTTCAGGAGAGGATGGTCATCCATCATAAGCTCTCAAAGTGATGGAGGATGGTATTATATCAGGGGAGCCAAGTTTCTTCCATATTTTTTTGGACATGATGCATGTGGTTTCACCTTCATCAATGATACATCGATGAACTGTGATGTTTCGAATTTTGACTGGTATTTGGAAAGCTACCAAAGCGGGGAGATGGGGTTCCCCACAATCTAGATCGAATGTGATGAGTCTAGTATCAGCAGGTTCAACTGCCCCCAAGGAAGAAATCAATTATTTGTGTTGAGTGGGACAGGTTTGGAGGACCTCCAAGATCGACATGGCTGCAAGGGATTGCACCAAGTCATCGACAAGACTGTAATTGTGTGCCGCCCTAGCCTGATGGTTGTTGACATTTTGTTGTAATGGGATGCGAAGAATACAAATGGGTGGTTTAGTGTTAGGGAATGGAATCATCAATTTTTTTCTGGATGTAACTGGAGCTTCTTTCGAAGTGGTGGGAGTAGGTGCAGAGGGTGCATTGTATTGACGACTGCGCGTTTGTAGAAGAATTTCTTCTTCGCTAGTGGGGAGGATATTGTGATCTGCCAGATTTCCATGGTTTTGATATTGTCCCATATGTGGTGGGGCAGGATGTATCTCCTGTTTGGTATTCATCACACCTTGGTGTGGAATAGGGTTTTGCAATACTTTTGGGGATGGTTGTTGCAAATACTGTTGTGGGGCCTGTTGGGGGGAAGGTGGCGTTGGAGGATGTGTCGCTTTAATGGAATCTTTCATTCGTTCGAAGTCAACAATTTGGGGGAAATGATGAGTAGAATGACCATGCTCACTGCAAAGAGCACAAGGGAAGTTTGTCCTGAGGTTATTGTTGTTGTTCCTCCCTTGACGTTTGTTGTTATTTCCCCCTTGGTGGTTTTGGTTGCCCCCGACAGGTTGATTTTGTTGGGGGTTATTTCCCCATGGTCCTAGGTTATTATCTTTTTGGTTTTTTCCTTTCTTTTTGGAATTATTCGGCTGATGGGATGG
>JZKD02S0343425.1:41087-111932 GCA_000966675.3 Picea glauca
AATAAATGTGTATGTAGGATGATCAAGGGAAAGTTCCATATGTACACATGTCGCATCATTGATAGGACAAGTACATTTGCAAAACTGAGGCTTTTTAGTGATTTTTTATGATGAATAAAGGGGAATGGAGTTGGAAAGTACATAAAGGGTATATGAATCAGGACAGTATGGAATCAATGCATATGAAGTAACAAATGATGCTATAAAATTTCTTCCATTGAGAAGAATTCTATTACTAGGTACCTAATGTACAAGAACAACATAAATAAGTTGAAAGACAATGCACCTCCTAATATTGCTTCAAACTCTAGTCAATACCAACTAGGAGACAAGTGAAGCGAGTCACTCTAGTCAAAACCAACTAGGGATCAATTGAGATTGACATAAATATGCTACTTGTTGTGGCTAGATTATTGAGGAATAAATGAAGAGGCCACTATTGAAAATTTAAGAAGAAATTTTGGTGGGATGAGAGTTAGAGGATAAAAAAAATTTAACATATTAAAAGGAGGTGATCAACCCTAATCTAAAATATGAGAAACATCTCTATGTTTTATTAGAGTAATGAAGAAAATCAAGATTGTTAAAATAAGAAAAACCTCTCACTATCTTTAGAGAGAATTATTGAAATGGGCCATTGGGAAATTCCTAAAACATTGTGGGTAAAATAATTTCTTATATACACCTATATTAGATAACAATTTCATTACAATATGGAACTTCCTATCTTTTTCACTCATAAAAATATGGTGATTCACGAATGCTTCTCTTTAATATTTTCCAGTACAAAAATTAAATTTGAAAGAAAACCAATTAATTCCTTACCTTTCTTAAGGTTAGATAAACCAAATTTTATTTCAATACATGACTAACTATCATTATCAACATTAGCGTCATAGTAAAAAATCCTTGAAATTATTATTCAATGATAAAAAAAATATAATTACATTGAATTGCTAAAGAGGATTGCAAATAAATAATACTAAATTAAAATAACATTGCATGATGAAAAACCACATAATCAATAAATTTATTTTTTAATCTATTGGTAAAAAAAAAATAGCATGAAAAGTAATTTTTTCAAAAGATTATTATTGACATCCATCTTAGACTAAATTGTAGCAAGTGTAGATCCATGTTAACTTGAGATCTATCATGCACCAAGATAAATCAAATCTCGGAGGTGCAACCCTTTCCTTGAATTTTGCAATTTCGAGAGATTTGATCCATGATGTATGTGTGTGTGTGCGCACTTGCACCATGCATGAACTCCATGTTGAGAAAAGAAGGAATTATACATCTCCCTCATACTGAAGAGTATTGTAATGACCTCATCATTACAACCACATATGTGAAAATACAACATGTAAAAAAACATTCATTTTCTTTGCATTAGAAACTACACCTCAAAATTGATAATGACATCAATGGCACATCATCCAATATATCAATGAACAAAATTAACTGTCATCAATCATTCCTACATATAAAGACGACAGATTATTTCCATGAATAAGGATCACTTATCGACACAATCACACAATAAATTCAAGATGAACGATTAGAAAAATACATAACCAATCATAAAACTACAACAATAATTAACATAGTTAGAGGTGCAAGGGTAAAACGATTACTGAAACAACCATTCATCCACATTTATTTCATGGTGCATGAGTAATCTAACCAATTAATTAAACATGTGAATAATTAACTAGTGCACGTAGTCAATCTAATACTTTAATCATTAAGGACATTAATAAAGATTCTCCAGAACGACCTAACCATTTAGTCATGGCGCAACACGTTCCATACTCCAACGATCACACATCCACTAAATCACCGCGTGCAATTATTCTAACTGAATTCTAGAACAATAAACACATCCACAAGAATCAACATTAATGCATCCATAATTTACAACGATTAATACATACACAATTATCAACAAGTGATACATCCCACTAACAAAACAATCCCAACAACTAGCTGACAACCAACATCAACAACCATCCATTCATTAATCCATCAATCCTAATATCAGTAAGCAAGGAGAAAGGTCAACATCTACTTTACTATAAGGAGCGTTATTATTCCAATTACTAGATAACTAAATCCCACACTAAACAAGGCGTGTGTGTGATCTGGTTTTATGAATTAGTCATTAAAAAAACATCAATACAATGCACGCACGCATTCTAAACAATCATTCTTACATTATAATAGTTGTGCATGAGTGTAAAACAATTACATAACTCATCACGTCAACATCAATTCTATGACGCATGACTTATCCTTAACTTCATTTTCATGGCTCAATAGTAGTCTAGTTATTAATTAATTCATACTTCAACACCCTTTACAAGGCACGCTAGGGTGATTACCTTGAAACCTTCTAGTTTACATCAAGGTTAACGTGGAATGGACACTTTAACTATTCGATAGATAGTTACAACAATCCAACTAGAACACTGCGTCTAGAGACTGGGAACATTAAGGAGGTAGGGTCCCTTATGACGGCTACTATCGTTTAATATGGTTACTAATCATTAAAGGATCAAAAAATTAGACATTTCCTATCACACAAAAAAAATCTGAACCAACAATAAAAATCATTTAATTAGTAATAAATTAGAAGGTAATAAAGTATAGTTCCATTTCATTTCTGTTAATCAAAAGTAATAGAGTTGTGTTGTTATTGTTGATCACTACATGCGTTCCCATGTACAGTTGTTGAATCATTCTTCTGGCATCTTTATGATCTACAGTCGCTCAATCTAGGCTAGTTCGATTCACCCGTAGGCATAAATGGATATCCGTGTTTATTGTTTTACAGTGAATTAAATCCGACTATATATTACAAATTCTAAATTAAAAGAAGACATCAGTGTTAAGGAAATTACATATAATGTGATAACACAAAGGTTTTACTCTAAAAATCCAAACCCTATGGGAAAACTAAATCCAAGTAATCTCCTTATAATCCATTTGGCAAACTAATTACTAATTATCTTAAGGGTAACCCGAAGGCGTAAATTTGAAGATAAACTTGCTGCTTGACTGAAATGGGTGACTGACAAAAGGCTTTAAATTAATTCAGAGAAGGCTGTGCAAGGTGATAACCGTGCAACTACTCACTACCATAATGCCCAGGGAAGACGCTTCACCACTCCCACTATGATAAAAGCGTGTTTTGATTGTGCTGAAAGGAGGAAGCGCGTTTAAAACTATGGCCACTCGTAAATGTAAAGCGGACATCTAGAGGATCTTAGGTAAGGAGAAACTCTTCTTCCTTATTCCTTATAGTCGACAAAAGTATACAAGGCCCTGCTCTAGTAGAACAAAGAGAACTAGGTGAGCCTACTGAACCATTTATTGATGTGCAGGTGTGTGGTTGAAGTAGATTTCGGCATATCCGAATTACCAGGTAGATAGCCATGATTTGGCGGGACGAAAGGAAATTCAGAGCAGGACGGACTGATAGAGGTAAAGAGCGCGAGTGAATGACCACGGTTTGCCCCCACTCAAAGAGAATATCAGAAGGGGTTATCGCTATTTTACTTGAACTCCTATAAAAATACAAAATCCCACTGGCTCTTCTCCACAAGAACAAATACGTTCTAGAAATTGTTGTACTCCCCACAACAACGATGCAATGCGATAGTACAATTTTTTATTTCCCCAGAACCATTCTCAACACTCATGAATCTAAATTTTAGTTATTTTTATGTTGTGTAAAAATAAAATGAAACGAAAAGCCAGGCATTACCTTTTTAATACTTGTGATGTATAAATAAATGAAGTAACTACTGTGTAAAAGCAAAAAGAAACATAACACCATGCATCCCCTTCTTATCACTCTCGGAAACCTCGATATACTTGTTGTGTAAAAATAAACTCCTATGTAAAATAAAAAGAAACGTGATGCCATGCCTTCCCTTCTCAGCACTCTTAGAAACCTTTTAACTTTATACTTGTTGTCTAAAAATAAAAAGAAGAAACTCCTGTTTAAAATAAAAAGAAGCGTACGCCAGGCTTTCCCTTCTCAGCACTCTGGAAACCTCGATTCCTAACTTTATACTTGCTATGTAAAAATAAAAAGAACAAAACTTCTTTCAGCCCTCGGAAAGGAAACTATAGGAGATGCAGGTGTTAGGGAAGGCTCTCCCTAGGTTCTGAGATCCTAAATTGAGAGAGATCAACAAAAAAAACAACGCTGAAATGACCCATACTGAACGCAGGGACAAGGACGCAGACTTCATGTAGGATTGTGGAGCAATGCATTGATTTCAATGCCATTAGGTGGACGAAACAAGAAGGCACAGAAATATCTGAAAGGAATCCATGGCACAAATATAGTGATTGAGTTTTACAAGTTGAGCGAGTAGAAGGTAAGAAACTCAAGCGCAAAAAATACACTGGATGCAACGATGGTGAAGGGGAAAATGAAAACTTTTAAAATAAATCACGGGCCTTTTAATCATCGGATCAACAAAACAAGAGAACACACATGCAAATTCAGGGAACCATTACAATTTTGTTCAACCTATAATTTCACATACAATTTTAACTACTTTCAAGTGCAAAATTTAACACGTGTACCGTAAATGAAGGCGCGGAATCTGAAATGGCTATCTCGTGCTTGCGCTCCGACAAATACCTGTTTTCTAACTGTTGAAGCCTCATCGGTACCTTTCAACCAATGCTATGGATACTCTTATTCCCCATGAACCCCCCGAACTGTAAAGGGGCCACTCACACAAATCAGAGAAGGCTATCTCCCAGCTCGCCTCGCAAAGTCGAGATACCACTCTCTATTCGAGCTAGGTATCCCAACTCCCACAAGAAAAATCAGTCAAGAGAAAAATCCGGCAGCATAACCTTACACATACCACTCATGATCCATCCCCCTCCTCTGCCATTTCTTTTATAGAGTTCTCTTAGTGACTAGCTACCAAAATGCACCTTTAATTCTTTTTATTAAATATTTATTAGGAAAATCCTCCCACATACACTTGTCACCGGATTCCTAAGTTGCACTAGAAATTCATATAATTAATTATATTAAATTGTGAATTTCTCTGACCCACCTAAAAGTGTTCCTAAAAATGCTCCTCCTTCACATTCCCTTAATGACTGACAGCTTTCTTAAAACTTAGTTGAGTTAGAAAATGGAATTTTTTCTAAACTAGATTCCCTCCTAAGTTCCTCATTCCTTTTGTAATTAAGTTTCCCCTTTTTCTTTAAGTTTGAAATTAGCAAGTTTGCACATAAAGAACAATTGATCTTTTAAACAATTTAATCCTCCATTAATTTTTAAATTGAATTTTTAGCCCATTTTCTTCATCCCCCTTTATTACTTTCTTAATTAATTTTTAGTTCTCATGTCCATCTTAGCCCTAGGCTTTAAATTCAACTAGGCTCAACAAAATTGTTTTTAAGGGAGATTTTATAATTTAGAATTTACTCATGCAACATTTATTTTAAGGCTGACCAGGTCAAAATGTGATATTATTTTCTACGTACCTAGGTTCATTCACTCACCAGTGTTAACACCACGACGTTTCGTTCAAGACGTAGTACATGCTCCAAGGGTGCCACTCACGTGCATTCATGTTTCATCTATGCAACTTTCCCTTCAAGACGCACTACGTGCTCCAAGGGTGTCACTCGCCTTTTGACTGATTTTGGTAGACATCAACCGTTGGAGTCAATGCTCCATCAGGTGACCTTGTGGAAGACTAAGAGCCTCTAAGGAATAAGAACCCTTCATTATTGTGCACCCCATAGAATCATTGTGAGCAACTGTTATAGTCTTCCCTCATGACATTGTGGATCTTTCGAACTAGGTATTCGTTAACCTACAGTTCGAGCCATGAAAAGAGTGCTAGTAGGATGTGGCAGGGATGCTACCACACCTCTCCCTCAATATCTCTAGTTATCGTGTATGACCCCTTTACTCCAAATGTGATTCTGGTTAGCAATCTATCATCAGCCTGCATCCATCAACGAAATATGTCAGTGATCCAAAATCAACATCATAATATACCAGTCATATGTCACATATGCAATATCAAAAACAGTCAAACCATAGTAATCCACTCCCGGACTCCATCCAGAGTCCAAGGAGGTCTATCGATGCCATCGACATCCTCAATCGGTCCAGATTATTGGACGCTTAGGAAAAACTAGTCAATAGCACATGTAGATACAAATATGATAAAATACATATCATCACATCACAAGATCATCAAAATCCATAACAGAAAAAGTCAATCATATAATGAACCGGATCACTTGCATGAAAGTGTCCTAAAAAATAAGTCCAATCGAGTGTGCGCAAGAGAGGGATGTTATATACACCCCCTCTTGGTTTAAACTTTGTCCTGAAGTTTAACAGTACAAGTGTAGAAATAAAGTATCTCACACTGTCTAAATGTCTAGCTAGCAAGAAAAATGGAAATTGTCGACGCGTATCATATGCGTCCTCCTAGGTAATCGAGTGCAGACTATAATTGTCCCACTAGACCATGGATTGATCGAAAGTTTGACGTCATATCTGTCGAATGTGATGGTCCAGAAGGTGGATTGTCTCCGTCGTGAGCACACCGTCGCACAAAATCTGCCAAGAACTCAGTCAATTTCATGCGTAGGATCACTGACCTAAAGTCACACACAGATACAAGACAAAAATCATGCAACATCTCAAAGAATGAGGTACGACTAGATGTTAATCCCTGCATAACTATGGTCGACACAATGCGCATCGAAAACCCCTTCCGTCGATCATGCGCTTCCTCCATCCCCTTTCATATAGTTTTTATTTGTTCCTCCAAATATAGGATCTCTTTTGGTCCTACCAGGGCCTCATCCTCGAGTCAATCCCAACTTAGAGGCTTTCGCCATGGTCACTCATAAAAAAACTCACATGGCACCATCTTAATGGTTCTTGGATAGTTTTTGTTGTAAGCCAAATCTACCAGTCGAAAGAACTATTGCCAACATTTATGTTGGTCCAACACACGCATACTCAACACAACCTTCCAAAGTTTTGTTCATTCGCTCTGTCTGCCCATTTGCCTCCGGGTGATACGTGGTACTAAATTTAAGTGGGGCTCCTAAGGCCTCTTGGAAACTAGTCCAAAATCATCTTGTAAACACCGATCCTCGATCGGATATGATCCTTTGGTACCTCTAGTAGTCTCAATATCTTGTTGATATAAACTCTAGATACAACGAATGCCTGATGCATGATATGCACAGTGTCAAATGTGAACTCTTCGTTAGAGTGTCAACTATCATCATGATTTGATTCGGGCCTCCTTGCTGTCAACGACAATTTCCACAATCAATTCCATCGAAATGACCTCCCATTTCGATTCTAGAATAGAGTGTGGTCATAGTAACCCTTCCAAATGTCTACGTTCCGCCTTCGACCACTAACCTTCTAGACATCTCACCACACAGTTGATGATGTACACCTTTATCCCTTCCATAAGAATAAAGGCTTAAGTTTTGTCCTCATCTTCATGAATCTTGGATGAGCCATTTACAATGCTCTATGAGCCTCGCATAAGATCAAAACTTCTTAATTCATCATTGGGATGTAGGTAAATAGGGTTATTGTATCTGAAAGATCCGTCGTTGTCCACAGTATATCCCTCAATTTTGGTACCAACATGGTGTCTTACCCGAAAAATTATTTACCCTCTTATACCAGTCAATGTCACGTTGTACTTAGAATCTTTTCACGTAGATTCGTTTGAAGAGGTATCACTGAAAATATGTGTTGTTCATTGTTCCTTTTATGTAGGAAATCTCAATATCATAATCGATAAGTAGTTATGACCAACACCTTTTCCACATGTTCAAGTCATCTTGCGTAAAACATTGTTGTAAACCATAGTGGCCCATTTTTAGTGCGAATTTGTGTCCAATCAGGTAGTGTCTCCACACTCCGAGGGCATACACGATGGATAAAATCTCCTAATTGTGCATCAATAGTTCTCCTCTTTCTTTCTTAACTTCCTCGAGATGTATGCAATCACTCGACCGTATTGCATCAAGACTCTCCCTAAGCCTTCCCTGGATGCATCAGTGCATACCAAGAAGTCCTTGTCCACACCAGGGACTTTTAGTATTGGTACTGTCATCAAAAGCTCCTTGAGCCTTTGAAATGATTCCGCGCATTTCTCATTCCACACAAACTTCTTCTTCTTCTTCTAGAATTCTGTAATTGGATTTTCTATCTTCGAAGAACCCTCAATGATCCATCGATAATATGCCACTAAAGGCATGTACCTACACACTTCTGGGACATTCGTCTGTGCAGGCCACTCCATAATGGCCTCTTCCTTTGTTCGATCCACAACAATACCTTCTTCGGAGATAACATGCCCAAAGAAATGAATGCTTCATAGCATTGCAATCTCTTTCCATAGTTTTTTCTCTTACAACACTGTAGAACCAAGCGTAAAATTTCATCTTGATCTTCCATCATCTGAGAATATATAAAAATGTCGTAAAGGAATACTTGACAGTAGTCAAGTAGAGTCTCCACAACCCATCCTTATTTCGTATGAAGTTAACAAGAGCACCCCAAGGTGATACACATGGATGTATAAGTCCTATGTCCAACAACTCCTTCAGTTGCACTTTCAGCTCTTGTACCACATGGGTTGACATCCGATAAGGATTTCTTTCCATCTATCCAGTTCCAAGTTTTATGTCGATGGTAAATTCCATCTTGGCTTCGGGTGGCACACCTGGAAATTCCTCGGAGAATCACTCTTGCAAAATCTCGTACTACCAAAAGGTCTTCTAATCCTTCCGCCATGCCCTTGACGTTTGGCGCTAAGTATGCATATAACTTGCACCCTTGCACATGCTCTCTTCTATCTGTAAGGAAGAAATGAACCTCGAGGATACTCCCTGTTTTCTTCCTACAATCAAACTTCTTTGTCCTTCATCATCGGTCCAACTCAACCGCTTCATCTTACCGTTGAGTATCGCATCATGTGATTCCCACTAGCCTATAATAATCATGTCGTCATAAGATCTTAAGATAGTGACATAGGTCGGACTTCGTTACACTATCAATAGGTTAAAGTGACAGTTCATACCCCTTCCTCCAACCATCCAGTTGGTACCCGAAGCCATATCGACGAATCTAAACTCGTCTTGTTGAAATCCTTTACCTAAATCCCTTTAGTGCGGTACTAGAAATGGAGCTATCTATAGCACCAGGAACGAAAAAATGTTAAAATTTTGGTTGCCGATGGTACCAATGCCTCGAGCACAGTGGATTGGTGCTCGCCCTGGCGGTTATTCAACGTGGTAAATTCTCCCTCATGTACAAGGCCTACTGTACTACATTGCGCATCGTCTGAGGCATTTATATCCATGCCTTTGTGCGAAAGTTGGAGTTAAGGATGAACACAAATTTGTTGACCTCTATCTTCTCTGTGTTCAAATGGGGCATACTGGAGTAGCTCTATAAATTGGGTCTCATAATCTGGAACCATACGACCATCTTGTCGTAAGGTGCTGGACTCATCGATCTATCGCTCAATGAGTTCTTCTGACATTTACTTCTCCCAGAATCATTCCTCGAACCGTTCTCATAACACGTCTTTGATGGCCTTGTTTAGCTGAGGTAGGAGCATCTTACACGAAAGAAGAATGCTCTCTTTTTCTTGAAGACCGCCATGCTAACCTTCGCACTAGAGGTCGCAACTGCAAAGTGTGAAGCCCGTCTCCTTGTTCTCCAACCATCCCTCAATGACTGAGCCATTCGTGGCACTCGTGAACTCAAGAACTCAATATTCTATACTTTACATGAATTCCAACAATATTGTTTGCGGCACGCCGTGAACCCTCAGGGACACAGGCGCCCTACCATGAACTCTATCTAGATTACTAATCAAGGGCTATGACATCCTCTAACAGGACCTCTTCAACCATCCACATCCATTACAACATTCGAATCATGTCGAAGGACTCGTTCTTCCCCTTGGGGATTAGATTCCTAGGGCGTCGACTCTTCTAGAGGCATCACACCTCCTTCCCAACACTACGTTGTGAATCTTTCTGGTGTCCTCTAATCGTGATTACCATATGGACATGTTAATAATTTATTTAGCGATAAGTATTAATCAAGGGTAAATTTATAGGAAGGTGTGACTATCCACAGTCGTACAGTTGAACCAACTTTGATACCATATGTAACGACCCTGTCATTATGACCACGAAAATGAAAATCCAATAAGTAAAAAGAAATATTATTTGCTTTCAGTTAGGAACTACACCTCACAATTGATAGCGACATTAATGTCACATCATCCAATAACTCAATGAACAAAATTAATTGTCATCAATCATTCTTAAATATAAATCCGAAACATTATTTCCATGAATAAAAAACACTTATCGACACAATCACGCAATAACTTCAAGACGTAAGAATAGATAAATACATAACCAATCATACAATTACAGTTCCTATGTCAGGATCATGCAATTATGAAGAAAACAAGAATTAACATAGTTAAAGGTGCAAGGGTAAATCAATTACTGAAATGAACATTCATCCACATTTATTTCATGGTGCACGAGTCATCTAACCAATTAATTAAACATGTGAATCATTAACTAGTGCGCGTAGGCAGCGACCTAACCATTTACTCTTGGCGTAAGAAGTTCAATACTCCAACAATCACACATCCACTAAATCACTACGTGCAATTATTCTAACTGAATTCTAAAACAATCAACACATCCACAAGCATCAACAATTAACCCATCCATAATTAACGACTATTAATACACCCACAATTATCAACAATTGATGCATCCCACTAACGCAACAATCCCAATAGCTAGCTAACCAAGAGCATCAACAACCATCCATTCATCCGTCCATCAATCCTAATATCATTAACTAGGGTGCAAGGTCAACATCTACTTTACTATATGGAGCGTGATTATTCCAATTACTAAATAACTAACTCCCACAGTGAACAAAGCGTGCACGTGATCTGATTTATGAATTAATCATAAACAACATTAATACAATGCGCGCAATTATTCTAAACAATCATTCTTACATTATAATCGTTGTGCGCGAGTGTAAAACAATTACATAACTCATCACGTCAACATCAATTCTATGACACATGACTTAACCTTAACTTCATTTTCATGGCTCAACAGTCGTCTATTTATTAATCAATTCATACTTCGACAGCACCATCAAGGTGCCTGAAATCCATTAACGCAATTAAAACATACATCGCCTCAATTAATGGCGCAACAGAATTGTCAATTAATCTAATTCACAAGGAGTCTTAACTAAAACTTTTCGGGTAGCAGCGATCAATACACGCCACACACATCACCCTTTACAAGGAGCGCGAGGGTGATTACCTTCTACCTTCTAGTTTACATCAAGGTTAACGCGGAGTGGACATTTTAAATCTTTGATAGATAGTTAAAACTCCCAACTAGAACACTCCTCGCAAGGTCATCATCAAATTCTTAGTAAAATTAGAGGAACATAATAAATTAGAATCATAAAAATATTATTGATTATGCAATCATTCTATATAAGGGAAGCTAGTTAAGGGAGAAATTTACCAAGAACACTGGTCCAGATATACTGGGAACCTTAAGGAGGTAGGGTCCCATATGGCGGTTACTATGGTTTAATATGGTTACTAATCATTAAAGGATCAAAAAATTAGACACTTCCTGTCACACACAAAAAAATGAACCAACAATAAAAATCAATTAATCAATAATAAATTAGAAGGTAAGACCCACAGGAATCTAGAGGGGAAGGCTTTTCAAAATTTTTATTCTCTGAATAAATTGCAGTTCCATTTAATTTCTGTTAATCAAAAGTAATAGAGTTGAGTTGTTACTGTTGATCACTACATGTGTTCCCATGTACAGTTGTTGAATCACTCTGCTCACATCTTTATGATCGAGAGTCGCTCAATCTAGGCTAGTTCAATTCACCTGTAGGCATAAATGGATATGTGTGTTTGTTGTTTTACAGTGACTTAAATCAGTCTATATTATTACAAATTGTCAATTAAAAGAAGACAACAGTGTTAAGGAAATCACATATACAATGATAACACAAAGGTTTTACTCTAAAAATCCAAACCCTTTGGAAAAACTAAATACAATTAATCTTCGTATAATATATGTGGGAAATTAATTACTAATTATCTTGAGGATAACCCTAACGCGTAAATTTGAAGATAAACTTGCGAATTGACGGAAATGGGTGGTTGAAAACAGTCTTTAAATTAATTCAGAGAAGAGGGTGCAAGGTGATAATCATGCAGCTACTCACTATCAGAACATCCAGGGAAGACGCTCCACCACTCCCACTATGATAAAAGCGCATTTTGATTGCGCAGCGCATTTAAAACTCTAGCCACTCATAAAGGTAGGTAAAGCTAACAGTTGGAGGATCTTAGGTAAGGAAAAACTCTTCTTCCTTATCATGGACAAAAGTATACAAGGCCCCGCTCTGGTTGAACAAAGAGAAGTAGGTGAGCCTACTTAACCATTTTTTGATGTGCATGTGGGTGGTTGAAGTAGCGCTGGGCATATCCAAATTAGCAGGTATATAGCAATGATTCGGTGGACCTGAAGGCAATTCGGAGTAGGAAGGAATGATAGAGGTAAAAAGCGCGAGTGAATGACCACCTTTTTCCCCCACCCAAAGTGAAGATCATAAAGGCTTATTGCTATTTTAATTGAACTCCTATAACGATACAAAATCCCATCGGATCTTCTCCACAAGAAACAATGAGACCTGGAAATTGTTGTACTCCCCACAATAGCGATACAATGCGATAGTACAACTGCTTATTTCCCCAGAACCATTCTCAACACTCAGGAATCTAAATTTTAGTTATTAATTAATTTATTTATTTGTTGTGTAAAAATAAAAAGAAACGAAATGCCAGGCATTCCCTTCGCAGCACTCTGGCAGATCTCGATTTTCAATTGTATACTCGCGGTGTATAAATAAAAGAAGTAACTACTGTGTAAAAATAAAAAGAAACGTAACACCACGCATTCCCTTCTCAGCACTCTGGGAAACCTGGAGTCTTAATTTTTAAATTTTTTGTGTAAAAAAAACTCCTCTGTAAAATAAAAAGAAACGTAACGCCAGGACTTCCCTTCTCAACACTCTGGGAAACCCCGATTCTTAACTTTATACTTTGTTGTGTAAAAATAAAAAGAAGAAACTCTTGTGTAAAATAAAAAGAAGCGTACACCAGGATTTCCCTTCTCCGCACTCTGTAAACGTCGATTCTTAACTTTATGGGTAAGAGAAGGCTCTCCCCAGGTTCTGAGATCCTAAATTCAGATAGCTCAACAAAAAAGACAACGCAAAAATGGCCCATAATGAACGCAGGGACAAGGATCGTGTAGGATCGTGGAGCAATGCATCGATTTCAATGCCATTAGCTCGGTGAAACAAGAAGGCGTAGAAATATCTAAAAGAAATCCAGGACGCAGAGATAGTGATTGAGTTTTAAAAGTTGAGGGAGTAGAAGGTAAGACATTCAAGCGCAGAGAATACACTGGACGCAAACGATGGTGAAGGGAACAACACAAACTTTTAAAATAAAACACGGGCGTTTTCATGATCAGATCAACAAACTAAAAGCACACACATCCAACTTCAAGGAACCATTACAATTTTATTCAATGTATAAATTTACATACAATTTTAACTACTTTCAAGTGAAAAATTTAACACACTTACAGTAACTGAAAGCATAGAATCTGAAATGGCTATCCCACGCTTGTGCTCTGACCAGTACCTTCTTGCTAACCGATGAGACCTCACAAGTACCTCCCAGCCACTATTAAGGGTACTTTTTTTCCCTCTGAGACCCCGAGCTGAAAAAGGGCCATGCACACAAAACAAAGAAGGCTAGCTCCCAACTCGCATCGCAAGGTCGAGCTACCACTCTTTATTCAAGCTGGATATCCGAATTCCCACAAGAAAAATCAATCCATAGAAAAATCCAGAAACATAGCCTTACACATACCAGTCATGATCCATCCCCATCTGCCAAAATGCACCTTTAATTCTTTTTATTAATTTTTTATTAGGAAAATCCTCTGCCATACACTTGTCATCCGATCCCTTAGTTGCACCAGAAATTTGTTTAATTAATTATATTAAATTGTCAATTTCCCTCCCCTACCTAAAAGCATTCATAAAAACGCTCCTCGATGTCCCTTTATTCCGTCGCATTTCCTTAATCACTGACACCTTTTTTAAAGCTTAGTTGAATTTGAAAATGGAAAGTTTTCTAGACTATATTCCTTCCTCAGTTCCTCATTCCTTTTGTAATTAAGTTTCCCATTTTTTTCTAAGTTGGAAATTAGCAAGTTTGCACATAAACAACAATTAATCTTTTAAATAATTTAATCCTCCATTAATTTTTAAATTAAATTTTTACCCCGTTTTCTTCATCCCCCTTTATTACTTGCTTAATTAATTTTGAGTTCTCATGTCCAACTTAGACCTAGGATTTAAATTCAACTAGGATCAACAAAAAGTTTTTTAAGGGAGATTTTATAATTTAGACTTTACTCATGCCACATTTATTTTAAGGCTGACTAGGTCAAAATGAAATATTGTTTTCTACGTACCAGGGTTTATTGACTAACCAGCCTCAAAATCATGACTTTTCCTTCAAGACACACTACATGCTCTAAGGGTTCCACTCGACTTTTGATTGATTCTGGTAGACGTCAACCCTTGGAGTCAATACTCTGTCAGGTGACCTTGTGGGAGACTAAGGGCCTCTAAGGAATAAGAACCCTGCTTTATTGCGCGCCCCTTAGAATCAATGTTAGCGACTGTCATAGTCTTCCCTCACAACATTGTGAATCTCTCTAACTAAGTAATCGTTAACCTACAGTTCGAGCCACCTCGGGAGTGCTAGTAGGTTGTGGCAGGGTTGCTCCCACACCTCTCCCTCAATATCTCTAGTTGTCGTGTGTGACCCCTTTTCTCCAAATGTGAGTCTAGTTAGCAAGCTATCGTCAGCCTGCATCCATCAACGAAACATGTCAACGATCCAAAATCAACATCATAATATACCAGTCATATGTCACATATGCAATATGAAAAACACTCAAACCATAAAAGTCTACTCCCTTACTTGATCTAGAGTCCAAGGAGGTCTATTGATGCCATCATAATCCTCAATCGGTCCAGAGTCCCGCACACTCAAGAAAAACTAGTCGATAGCACTTGTTGATACAAATATGATAAAATACATATCACCACATCACAACATCATCAAAATCCATAAACGAAACAATCAATCATATAATGAACCGGATCACTTGCAGGCAAGTGTCCTCAAAGAATAAGTCCAATAAGGTGTGTGCAAGAGTGGGATGTTACAAGTAAAACATTGAAATGTTTTAACCAAGATCCACTTTAACTGTACATCTATCATGGGTGGACAGGGATTAAATCCATCAAGGTGAAAACCTTTCCTCAAGTTTTTCAATTAAAAAAGGTTTGCAACTCCAGGAATTTGATTCATCCAAAAAGGATCCAGAGAAGACTAAGGAAAAATCATAATTCACCAAAGATACTCAAGAATCTTAGAATGACATCATCGTGAAGAGTGTGTCACAAGCTTTCCAACGGCGTAAAAAATTCATCAAACAGTGTTACAGACCAAAATATATGTGCGGTCAAAGTTTTGGTCAACTTAGCCCAGTCAGTAGGGATGAGTCATTTGTACCATTGTCGTCAACATCAGTTTGGATGACATCAATGTCTGTACAGTATATGTGGCACACACAGAGGGAGACCCGTGTCATGATGACATCAACATGGTTTCATGGAAGCACCATAGGCTGCCATGTGTCACTCATTTTTGGCATTTTTCGGTCAACATGTGGACCAATGAGGAAGTGCCACATGGCAGTTCGTACACCAACATGACAGATCGTACGGGACATGGAAGGATAACATGGCAGGGAGACTATGAAAGTGGATGGCATGGGCCAATGGTTGGTTTCCATGTGGCCCATTCATGGGCTGCCACATGGCAGTGGGAAAATACCCAATGATGGCCCAAAACAAAATTTTCAAAAATAAGAAAAAAGGGCCCACCAAATTTGGTGGAGGTCCTGCCAAATTTGGTGGCCAAACTGCAAATTTGACAAATCTAAACAACAACACCAAACTTGTCGGCAGTTTCAAACCACATATATATTGTTATAACTATAAGCCTAAAAGGGGAGGTCTGTGGGCTCAACCCCGTGACCTGCCCCTATCCAAACACCTTACATAGAATTCGCCAACTATTGAGACAAACAACTCTGTTGGTCAATATACCCAACATTTAATTTAAATGTCGATTTTGTCCATGGACAGGAGGAGAGCGTGCAACGGTATGACTGGGCATGTTTTTCGAGACAGAGTACAGTGAATTAATTGTAGGTTGTAGGCACAAAAATCGAGATGATATGTCTCAAGGGCCTGGGAGTGCGAGAGTTGGATTGAGACATGGATACAATCATTTTTGGGTAATTTGATGCCATGAATTTAATGGTGTTGTCTATTTTCTGATATGATAAAAGCTTATGCAACTTAATTCCAAAATGATGTATACTTATGTATTTTTTCAAATTCTTTTGTTGTGTTAATAAAGAGGCCTACCCATTTGAGAGTAGGACTTGGAGATGTAATCCACCATGGATGAACTTTGATCCTAATTTTAAGGGGGTATATGGTCTAAATTCAGATGCAAAAGTCATAAAACTATAAAGTTAATAGATTGTCAATGTGGATCAAGGAGATGCCCACCTCCTCGTTACTTAATTTGGATAGCATGTTGTCCATATGAGTCAAAGAGAGTCCCACTTCTCCATTATTGTATTGGATTTTATTTTCCACTAATTTGGATAGATAGATCTATTATTATAATAATAGAGACTCATTTAATGATCTCTTTCCATTATTGGATTGGGCTTTATTTTCCACTACTTAGTTAGTTGGGTAGTTAGATCTATTATACTAATAATAGAGACTCATTTAATGAGCTATTTTTCACTTTGTCCAATGGACCATTTTGCAGTGCTATATAAAGGCCTAGAAAGCCTTCTCATAACATCAAGTTATTCATTTTTTCTTCTCTCATATTTTTTATTGTTCATTGTGATATTAATTATCTCTGAGTGATTTACTAGTAATGGTTTTTATAGGTGAGGCTCCACTTTGAGCCTCACCTCCCGAGTACTTCATTTACTTGTTTCTATCCATGTTTTATTTTTTCATGCAATATTGGCACGTCTAACCTCCTCCTCTATCAGCATTCAAGCCATCTAGGATGAGATCTACATGGCTTGAATGTCGATAGAGGAGGAGCTTAGATGTGCCAATATTGCATGAAAAAAGAAAAGATGGAAAAAAACATTTAAATGAAGTACTCGGGAGGTGAGGCTCAAAGAGGAGCCTCACCTCTAAAACTCATTACTAGTAAATCACTCGGAGCTAATGAATATCACAATGAAAAATATAAAATATGAGAGAAGCCAAAATGAATAACTTGATATGAGAAGGCTTGCTAGGCCTTTATATAGCATTACAAAATGGTCCATTAGACAAAGTAAAAAAGAGCTCATTAAATGAGTCTCTATTATTAGTATAATAGATCTAACTGCCCAACTAACTAAGTAGTGGAAAATATGATGTAGGAGCATCGTCAGCAAAGCCACATGGGATGACAGCACAATGCTTCGCGCTCTTTTTGAGTAATTTTTTTTATTTTGAAAGATGGCGTGTCTTAGAGAACTTTTGAGTAAATGATGAATCAGAGAAGTTTTAATGGTCAAACACTGAATGATCTCATAAGATCGAGAGAAGATCATATTGGGAGCTTTCTCTCTTATTTGTTTGTCTCAAATATTTACTATAACAAGAATAAGTAGCCGTAAGATTTTATTTCGATCAGATAGGTAGTTGGAGGGAACCCTAGAGGACCCATTGTATAAGTAGATGCATTGTATTCCTGAATAAGGATGTTGCACATTGGTAGGAGATCATTGTATGCATGAATAAGGATATAGATTAGTAGGAGATAGTTGTTACTGAATGTAAATTTTTTTTATCAGAGTTGTAGCCATTTACATTTGAATGAATATAACAAAGGGATATATTGATCCAATGCATGGTGTTTCTAGTGTTTATAGTTTCCCTGTTATTTTATGTTTTCATGAATGAATGAGTTATGTTATTGAGTATATGAAACTGTGAAGTGTTTGGATAAGTTTCAATTATTTTTCTTCTTTGAGTTCATGCAAGGTGTGCATACAGTCTGCAAGGAGTGCGTTGACAGAGTCTTTTTCGACTCAAAACCTCAGAAGAGATAGTGTGCAACTTCCATTTGCAAGAACTGCAAATAAACTTTTGCAAGCTGTGCACAATCGCCCACAAGAAGCTAAGTCTTGCATAAAAATCTATTGCAAGGAGTGCACAGATTGGACGTTCGACTAAGTTTCAGAGTATTCCTCTAAGGAGTCAAAGGGTTCAATAAAAAAATCTCAAGAGATATAGCGTGGATAAATATTCAAAGGGAATGAAGCTCTAAAGGTTTCAGGAGTTGTCCTTCAAGATCCATCAAGGAGGGAGAGAGATCTTTCCAGACCATTGGATCTAGGAAAAGTGCACGAACTGTAAGTATCATCCTGCACACAGGAGTGATAATTTTCCAAAGTCCCAAAGAGGTTAGGGGCCATCCATCATCTAGGGGAATAAGTGGCATAAGATCTACAATTCCAAAGCAGAAGCACTTCAGAAGTTTTTTAGACAAGGAGAAAGAAAAATTGTCGAAGAGACAAGGCCGAATTAGATCCTGGTCATTGGTCACCAGAAGTTACGTATCAACACATCTGAGATTTCAGGGAAATTCACTTCGGAAGATTTCAATTATGGAGTGTGGAAAACTTTCTAAGGCCGAAGTATATCACAATCGTCCATTGCGAAGAACACTTGGCAAGAGATTAGGAATTTCATAGGCCTAACTCTCCGAAAGGAAGTCGACGAGAACGAAGAAGACTTCGACCGTCAGATCCACAAGGACGCCTGGCAGAAATCCATTGTATTTGGGTGAAACCACTCTGAGAGAAAACGAGTGTGCAAGAGTTGAGACTCACGAAGCCCGAAGAGCCGAAGTGAATCATGACCGTCAGATCCATAAGGACATGTGTCGACAGATTGTGTAGTTCCGGTGGAAGTACTTCGAGAGGAAGCGAAGGCAAAGAGTTTGAAAATCCCGAAGCCTGAATAACCTAAGTTTCTTGTGGTCATTGATCTGTGGGAGGAACGCGTCAACGGATCATGAACTCTAGGTGAGACCGCTCTGGGAGAAAGTGAGCATGGAGAAGTTGAGACTTTGGAAGGTCGAAGTCCCGAAGTGGACCAGATCCGTTGATTTGAGTGGACATGTGGTGCATGATCTAGAGATGATTTTAAGTATGGAAATTTATTTTAAAATGTAGAAACCTTGGCGAATCTTACTAATCCTTCATATGCTAACTATAAATGTTTGGCGATATTTTTGTAAAAATATTCAAATTTCTAAGGATTTTATATAGTTTTTATAAATTTTTGGCGATTTTTAAGGTAAAATAATTTTATCCTATAGAATTTGGGTGAATCATTTTTAAAATAGTGAATCTCATCTTTGGAAAAACTATGGAAAATTAGCCCATGAGCGAAATTTAGCCCCTAAAATCATCCATGGGGCCCTGATCTAGAACTTCGGGTATGAAATACTGCAGGGGAAAGCGAAGGTTGGAACACCCCAAACTCGTGAAGTGTAGAGTCCCGAAGTATATATCAATCATTGGTTGTGAAGGAGGACGAGGACCATTGATCTAGTCCTAGTTGAAATTTTTTAAGTCGCGAAGTGCCAGGAGAATAAGCCCCGGGTCATAGCCCGAAGTCACATGCAATGAAGGGCTAGCAGAAATAGCTAATGCCCATTGGTGTTAAAATTTGGAAAATGTTCTAAGAAAGAAGGGCTCATGGGTACCCGTCGATCTGAAAAATGAAAATTGATGGTGGGGAATCATTGCAGAGCACAGAGGTGAAATTAGTGGAATTGCTAGTTTGCAGCCTGCAATTCACCAACGTCGTTGATCTCGTCGGGACGGGGGATCAACGACCACTATTATATCGAGTTGGGCGACCACATTTTTTATTGTGGAGATAGAGCTCTCCGATAAAGAGCGAGCACATTGGAGCCCTGCAATCACTCTAAACCATCGATCGATAAACAAATCAATAATGACCAGATCATGACCGTGAAAAACCTGAGGGTGATAACAGGGCCTATGTTTGATTTAGTTGGAGACCAGTAAGGTCCCGTGAGGCTAATCCAACTCGAATACATGCAGCCCCGAGGGAGAGTAAAGGTGGGGGGAGTCTGCACCAAAATAAAACCCAATCCAATAATGGAAAGAGCTCATTAAATGAGTCTCTATTATTATAATAATAAATATAACTACCCAACTTAATGGAAAATAAAACCCAATACAATAATGGAGAGGTGGGACTCTCTTTGACCCATATGGACAACATGTTAGCCCAATTAATTAATGAGGATGTGGGCATCTCCTTGATCCACATTGACAATCTATTAGCTTTGTATATTTATGACTTTTGCATCCAAATTTAGACGCTATACCTCCTTAAAATTCATATCATTGAGTTAGGATAAACCTACTTGGTCCGTGCCATTTTTTCAACCCACATAGTGAGGACTAGAAATTCTTGGTCATCCTCATCATAAAAATGTACCTTGTCATAAATTTCAAAAACATTGTAGTCTTTGTGTAGGTTATCATAAGGAATTTTTTCATCCCTTATAAATAACCTCATCTGCCACTAGGATGCCATATTTTTATTCCCAAAAATTTCCTAGAACACATCATTCCTTATTTTCTTAGTTAGGTCCACACATTTATTTTCATCAATTGTAACCACTGCATTTTTATGCCTACAAGAATTTAAATATTCTGGGGGCTTTGGTTGGTCATAAACTGTAGGAGGGAAATCATTTTCCATCAGCTTTCAAGTATTATATCGAGCTCCCAAGATAGATTTTACTTCCATCTAGGTAAGTTAGTTTTTTAGCTTCTCCTTTCCATACCTGTGTTCATGGTCAATAGTTAAAGGATTAATATTCCCCTTGAATTTTGATATTACATAGTGGGGATCATATTTTTAATCCTTTTCCAAAGTAAAATCCATTTTTTTCAATATTTTTTCTACTTCTCTCACCCATTTATGATAGGATAAAGCATAACCACGCAATGAAATGGGGTAGATTATATGAATTTTCTTATTTTTCTTTCTTAAGCATATTTCATATTTATGAAAGAGTTGTTTGACATAATCCGAAATGAACATATTGTATGAGGATATTAAGCAACCTCTAGGGAGCTACCTTTGATCCATACAACTTGGTCACTGTAAAGGCTTCTTCTAAGAACTATTTTCTCTCTTGTGAAGATCACTTGTGTATAAATGTGACTATATTTCATCGACCATTTTGATTGTTTCCTTCCTATTGTAATAGAAGATGTTGCATACATTAAATTGCATATGTAATTTAACATAGTCCTTTTTTATCTACTTTACACAAAATAACCAATCAATACACTAGGTGGGTTGGCCCTCCTTTGATAATTTTCACCCCAAGTGGGCTAGTGAACAATTTTTATAATAAATAAACAAATAGAAAAGATATAAAGTGTACCTAAATAATTTAATAGATCTAATATTGGTGAGCCTCTCCCTCATGTTTTTTGCAATAACTTTAGCATATTGGAAGGATGGGATTGTGGGACTATGAAAGGGATCAATAAGGACTAATGTTGACTCATCAACCGCAAAGTGATCATCTCTTCCAAAGATGATGGTGAACAACGATATGGAATGTTGAAGCTATGGAAATGATTCTTTGGATTAGAATGGTGGGGATGAGTCTAATACATGGATTTACTTATGAATTGATATAGTGAGCTTATGCTTTCTCCACTCTCTAGTTAATTTTAAGTACATTTTTACACATTCTTCCATCGATAGGACCGCCAATCCCATGGATGACTCTAGTATGGTAGATATGGATTTTTCTAGAATAGTAAACAACTTGTATAGACCATGAAAGTGAGGACAACATATGACCCATTTTCATAATATTTGAGTATAATTTAATGAATTTTGGGAATCGATAAGTTTCTATAAGTATGTGTTGTGTAACTCCTAAGGACTAGTGATAATTTTTATCATGTATACTCAAGATTTTTCCAGAATAGGCACTAATAAGCTTTGTAGGATTTCTTGATATTAGGATAGGAGGGGATAATTCAGATAGATTGTTAACAAAGGGAAAAGTGGAATATGAATAGATATCACTCAGATCCTATCTTGGACTTGTTTAGAATATTGAAATGAATTTTGAGAATGTAGCTAGTCTTTACCCAAAATTTGGGAGATACATAGTTGGAAGCTTGAGATGGTGAATTCAATGGTAGAAAAAATATGAATTGTTGATGGCGAATACATTTCGTAATGGCGAATACATTTCGTAATGGCGTTATATTATTTTATTTATATATATCTCTTTTTCTATTTAGGTTTTTGTACACAATTAGGTTTTTGTACACAATTAAGGGAGAAGGAAAGGTCACTGAATTTAAGTTTAGTTAGCAATGACTCATGCATGTCATTAGTATATGATGGGAGTAATAATTGGCAATTTTTCTAGCTTCACCATATTTTCATTTTTCATCTAGGGTATGTGCTATTATGAAATTGTCTAAGAAAATTTGTTTAGGGAGTCTAGGACCAAATATACATCCTCATGGGCTGCTCCATGATTCTCTATAGGGAATACTCATGAAGGTGGTGCCACAAATTTTAACATTGGTGGAGGAGAATCCCATGAGCAAATAGGAACCATACATGCCACATATGGGGTGAATCTTAGTCATTCATGTCTTTTTCTCTATTGAACCCTCCCCATTTTCCAAAATACCATGAACTAGTCATAGCCAAAATACCATGAACTAGTCATAGCCATTGATCTCATAGGTTAGTTGAATCTTGACCATTAGTGGATTTTCATCGATCAAGACCTCCCCGTTTTCAAAAATCTTATGAACTAATTAGAGTCATTGATCCGGAAGTTGCGGTGAATCTTGACAATTCATGGCTTCCCCTCCATTGGGCCCTCCACCTTTTCAAAAATATTTTGAGACGATCAAATCCATTGATCTTGCAAAGGGAGGTAAATATCAGTTGTTGACTTCTTTTTTATCCTTTTTGACACTTGTGAATTTATATATGCCATGAGGAGATAACCACCGTAGGTTTATCCTAACTAGATGAAAGTTAGTTGTCCATTGCACTTAGGTGAATAAACATGATTCTTTCTTTACTTCAAGGGCTCTTTAGTATGTGGGTTAATCTATAATGAATATGCAACTTAACGAGGATTTTTATAGACGGATGACATAGTGAATATAAGAATTTGAATTTACAACATTAAGTTTAATATTCCACACTAATAAAACAAACCAATTTCAACAACGTTTTCAAAAGTGGTGCACTACTTTCCTATACCTCATTTGAATGGAAAGTTGCATCATTCTGATGGGATTGCATGTAACTCTTGTCATGGGAATGCTTACAATAACTTTGTTAATTTTAACACAACCAGGATTTAATGGTCCAAAACCAATAAATATATTGATTATGGTACTCGATGATACTTCGATGTAAGAGACAATCAATTATGGATTCCAGTTTAGATGAAGAAAGGAAAGTTGATTATTTTACTCAAACTATATTGATTATGGTACTCAATGATACTTCGATGTAAGAGACAATCAAATATGGATTACAGTTTAGATGAAGAAAGGAAAGTTGATTATTTTACTCAAACTATCATTTTTTTCACTATGGATATATCCAACCACCTCAAGGATTATTTCACATATTCACCATGTATGATTCATGACGTATCATTTTACACCATTTCCGGAGCACATAGTTGAGTTGTAGCTACCGAAAATGGAGTGCTTATCCATGGAGATATGGTAATGGAAATGAACACTATTTAGTGAAAAGGTGCATGTTTTCACATAGTTGAGTTTTAGCTACTGAAAATGGAGTGCTTATCCATGGAGATACGGTAATGGAAATGAACACTATTTAGTGAAAAGGTACATGTTTTGTTTAATATTGAAAATGAAAATGTGCTTCTATGCCACAATGCTTTATGCTTTTTATTGATAAGGAAAGAATATATTGATAGTTAGATATTTATGGTATAAAAAAAAAAAGTGAAATGATAGAATTTTGGGAATTTTTAGACATAATTTTAAATATGCTTTATGCTTTTTATTGATAAGGAAAGAATATATTGATAGTTAGATATTTATGGTATAAAAAAAAAAAAGTGAAATGATAGAATTTTGGGAATTTTTAGACATAATTTTAAAGAAAATTTAAATAGAATTTTTAAGAAATTTCATACAAATATTTTATTACTATATTGACCATTGATTTTCCTAATATTTTATTACTATATTGACCATTGATTTTCCTAAACTAGTATATGTGTAATTAGACATGTTATTTTAGCCAAGACTAGTAAATGTAAAGTCTGACATATCTTTTCTCGGATAACATATGAAATTTTAGACTTTTATGATATGTGATCATAATGGTAATTGGGATAACATATACATGATATATGCAGTTTTTATTATCATCATTATGTAAAATCAAATGTAGATTATTTTGGTGATGTTTTTTGATAATTCATTTCTTATATAGTTGATTATCTATTAATATTGCTATACAATGATTAATGAGTGACTTTTGTATTCAAGATAGAATATAGAGTAATGAATGTTATGATTAATGTTATTGATTTTATGGTTGATGGTGAATGAATATTTGATAAAAATTGAGAGAAAAATAACACAACAAAAAATCATGTATATAGAGCTAATATTTGTCCTCGAAACCCTTAAGTAAGATAGATATTTATTAAATATGGAAAAACCAGGCCAACACCATCCACTTGAGGCTTCTTACAATAGAGTATCTCAATCCATTAAATAGGCTTCATCAATTACAACCCTAATTCCTTTACCAAAATTAGATTACAATGAAAAAACATGCATAGCCTCAATATAATGATGCAAAGACATGCATGGAGTGGATATAGTTGTGCATATACATGGATATGCATGAAAATACATGCATTGTGTGGATATAACCATGCAAATTCATGCATGGTGTGGAGATAGTCATATAAATACATGCAAAGACTCACATCAAATACCATGGGAAAATACCATACGCCCTTAAACCACCAATAATAAACCCAACAATGTTTGAATCAACATTATCTTAACTACTCTATGAACGAGTCAAGATTAACCCAACATTCCCCTATTTAAACTTGAGTTGGGATAAATACCTACACCCCTCAAATTTTATTAAATAGGAAGGAATACAACATGGCCCCCTATCACCTAGGTCTATGTCTAGACATTATACTGGTGAACCATCAAACTAGGGGTACACATGCCTAAATAGATCTTACAGTCATATGTCCATTTACATATGATAAATCCCAACTCCATAAAAATAATTAGAATTGTATGCCTAAGCACGCGATGCTATGAAACATCGACACATTTCATTGCAAGCATCCCTCCTACTCCAAATACAATTACATAGACCAATTAATTATCTTACCATTTCTTAGGGACAATATGAAAGAAACATCTACCAGTTTCTTTACCATCATCCCTCCCTGCTCCAAATAAAGTTAGCCAAAGAGCTCATTCATCCAGTACTTATTCCTTAATCCACTTCTACCTATGCTCCCCGTTGATCCACTTATTCACTTACTTATTCCTTAATGCACTTCTTCCTATTCTCCCTGCTGGTATATGATATAAGAAAATATACCAACTTATTTACCATCATCCCTCCCTACTCCAAATAAAATGAGATAAATAACTCATTCATCGAGTAATTCATCTTCAATGCACTTCTTCTTATGCTCCATTTCCATGTGTTATTCACCATGGTTCATAAAACCATGAACCATAACTTCAATTTCTGTGCATATATTTCTTCCACATGTCACTCACTTTACCAACAAATTCATAATCATGGATCTCAAAATCAAACCACTCTTGTTGGAGAGTCCAGGCATGCTTGCCTTTGATACAATGTTAAAAAATGAGAGAGAAATAGCACAAAAAGAAAGAATGCACGGAGAGCCAATATTTATCCTAGAAACCCTTAAGAGGTAGAACCATCACCTCCATAGTTATCTATTAACCTTTGCCAAACCATACAATATAGGACAACACCAACAACTTGAGGCTTCTTACAATGGATTATCTCAAGAAATTAAATAGGCTTAATCAATTACAACCCTAATTTCTTTACCATTATTAGATTACAATAAAAATACATGCTTGGCCTCAATATATCCATGCAAAGACATGTATGGAATGGAAATAGTCATGCAAAGACATATGGACATGCGTATCCATGCAAATACATGCATGGTGTGGAGATAGCCATGCAAAGACATGCATGGCGTGGAGATAGACATAAAAATACATGCAGATATTCACGTCAAATACCCTGGGTTACCCAATACCATGGGATCTTAAAATGCCAATGGTAGACAAAACAATGATTGAATCATGGTGATCTTAACTACTCTATGACCGATTCAATATTAATTGAACAATATTGATATATGTGTGTGTGTGTGTGTGTG
This sequence comes from Picea glauca, assembly GCA_000966675.3. Taxonomy (NCBI): domain Eukaryota; kingdom Viridiplantae; phylum Streptophyta; class Pinopsida; order Pinales; family Pinaceae; genus Picea; species Picea glauca. The sequence goes on from JZKD02S0343425.1 coordinate 67,982, forward strand.
TGTGTGTGTGTGTAGGTGTTGTTCTATGAGCAGGTGATTTTATATAGATTAAGTTGGGAAACCATATAATATGAGTACATTATAGGATCTCACTCCCATGAGGGAATGTATAACAAGCCTTATAAATAATAAATTTCAAGCAAATCCCCATATGATGAGTTATTATAAATAAAATATGGGAGAGTAGAAATGATTACACACACATAACTCTATTGAATAATTAAGTATTTACAATAGGTTGTGACTCTGTTATATAGAGTTCACAAGTTTTTATTAGATCTAAATTATTGCCAATATAGAAGGAGAGGTTGAGAGAATATCTCAATCATAAACAAATTTAGGACTCTTAGTATGAGAGAATCTCTTTCAAAACCAAATATCTAACCTCCTAAATAATAGACTCAAACAACACATGTAGATATTGAGTCTACCTCTCAATAATAAAATACATTATAAAACATAATCTTCTCACTCATTATTAAGAAAAATAGGAGTTACATATTCCAACACTCTCCCTTGATGACTACTTGTCTTAATATCTAGTAGTGTTGGTCTACATCAACATCTTCTCATTCGTAGAAAATGCTCTTTTATGAATTGAGATACCTCTTGATCAACAAATTATATCTCTAGTCCATATTGACACTTTCATCTTGTACCTCGATCATACAAAAATCACCAAGTTGTTGAAATCCATATAAATAAACAACCATCCATTATATTACATAGATAACTAGTCATTGTATCTATTAGTCTAACAGGATGCCACTTCATGTACATTATTCATTCATCCTTTTGATGAAATTCCTATGAATGTATAGGTTTACCTCCTATCATCTAAAACCAATAACATGGTCCATCCATGTGTTAAAAAACTCCACCATAGAGGCTACTACAATATACTAGACAAGTTATCTAGTTCATTAGGGGCACATAGAAATCCAATTATTACATCAATATTCCCTTTGCATGTAACATACATAAATATAGGTACATACATTACATACTCCACTCATGGATATGCATACAAACTAAAATTTATCAAGGACCACTATATAGAATAAAAAAAAATGACATAATAGACTTTATTACAAGTACAAAGTGTCACTACAATATGATCAAAACACCTCACAAAATTTACCATGTTGTACTTTTTTTTTACACCATTGTCAAATATTTTTTTGTTGTCACAACCAATATCTTATTATGTTTATTATTTTATTGTCAAATATGTTTTTGTTGTCACAACCTTGGGAACCCAACTTAACTTTAGTACTGCGTATCACCCAGAGATTCACGGGCAGACCGAACGAACGAACCAGACATGTTGGAGGACATGTTGCGCATGTAAGTGATGGACCAACAAAAGCATTGGGAAGAATTCTTTTCACTAGTGGAATTCGCTGATAACAACAATTACCAAAGCACCATTAAGATGACACCTTTCGAGTTTCTCTACAGGCGACCGTGTCGGATGCCTTTGAGTTGGGATTGAATTGAGTATAGCATCCTGGTGGGACCAGAAGCGATCCAAGAAATGGAAGAGAAAATGAAAACAATAAGACAAAGGATTAAACAAGCGTAAGATCGAAAGAAGAGTTATGTTGATGCACACCGTGTCGACCGTAGTTACGGGGTTGGCGATCAAGTCTTATTATGGGTAAAGCCGCATAAGAGTTCGATCAAGTTTCGAAATGGAGCTAAACTCTCTCCTAGGTTCGTGGGACATTTTGAGATTGTGGAAAGGAAGGGGCTCATGGCCTATCGACTAGCCTTGCCTGATTCTTTGAGGCATATGCACAATGTTTTTCACATATCTGTTTTGAGGCATTATATTAGTGATTTTACACATGTTATTGACATGAGTTCATTGCAGGTATCGGATGAGGGGGTGCTCATGGCTGAGCTGATCTACATCTTGGATCATCGCATTCGACAGCTACGACGTCGAATAGTAGATCAGGTCAAGGTACAACGGGACAACTATAGTTCGCACTCGACAACCTAGTAGGACGCATATGATATGCGCCAACAATTTCCATTTTTGTTTGATAGATAGACTTATGATACTGTGATACACATCATTTTGGCACTTATATACTGTGAAACTTCGGGACGAAGTTTAGATGAAGAGGGGTTGTATGTAACATCCCACTCTTACGTGAACTGAGAGAACTTAGTCTTTGAGGACACTTGCTCACAAGTGATATAGATTATTACACTTTTGGGCATTTGATTATGATTACGAGGCATTATGAATTGATGACATGTTATTTTGTTGCATCGACATAGACAGGTGCTATTGATTTGGTTTTCCTGAGTGTGCAAGATTTTGGACCTCGAGGATGTAGAGGCATTGATGGAACTCCTTGGACTCTGGATCGAATCACAGAGTGGACTACTGGGGTTTGATTGTTGTATATATGACATTTTTGCATCTGATTAGATGATATGATTATGGATATATTTCTAACATGATTCATTGATGATGCAAGCTAACAATATCTTGTCGACCAAACTCACATGTGGAGTAGAGGGGTCACACATGACTATCAGAGATGTTGAGGGAGAGGTGTGGGCAACAACCCTACCACAGCCTACTAGCACTCCCGCCGTGGCTCGAACTGTAGGTTAATGACTACCTATTTCAAGAAGACCCATGATGCCGCGAGGGCCGACTGTGACTGTCGCTCATAATGAATCTAAGGGGTGTGCAATAAGGCAGGGGCCTTATTCCTTAGAGGCCCTTAGTCTCCCACAATATCACCTGGCGAAGTATTGAATCCAGGGGTTTTTGATGTCTACCAAGTCAGTCAAGAGGCGAGTGGCACCATTGGAGCACGTAGTGTGTCCTGAAGGGCACATCGCGCAAGAAAACTGGAAAGAGCCGATTGGCACCCTTGCAACACATAGTGCGTCCTGAAGGGCATGTCGTGGAAGGGAAATAGGTTGAGGCGAGTGGCACCCTTGGAGCACCTAGTGAGTCCTGAAGGGCATGTTGCATTGTTAATTAATAAATGGATAAACCTAGATGGCCTTAGGATGACTAATGTGATAAGAAATATTTAAAACATTTCCCCTAATAAAATGTCGTTGAGCCTAGGAAAATAAAGTCTAGGTCTAAGGGATACTTGTGATAAAAGAATTTTTATCTACTTATATAAAAATAAAAATAAAAATAAATAAATAATAATGATAATCATCATTAATAATGTGACGAGAAGGGGGTAAGTAATTAATTTACTTTATAAAAATCTTTTTGGGGATAAAATTTAAAAAGGGGAAAAGGGGAAATAATTGTTTTGTCACCTATGCTAATAAAAAATTATTAATTAAAAGGGAAAAAGGGAAAAAGTTTATTTTCTACACCTGCCAAGTTGAGGTTTAAATGAAAAGGGAAAGAGAGAAATTTAAAAGAAGTAGGAAACTAGGAAAAAGTGGGAAACATAAAAAGAAAGGGGAAACCCAAGGAAAAAGCAGAAAGTCTAACTTAGTAAGGTATTTAGCATTTAAGAACTTTCTAAATTAAAATCAAATAGTAAATTAGTAAGGGGGGAAGTCATTAAAACTTGTAAGGGAATATGGGGACGCCTAGGAGTGATTCTAGGAGTACCTTTAGGTGGGTGAGGGAAATAGGACTAATTAATTAATGAATGAAATTAATTTATGGTGCAATGAAGAGGATGGGTGACACTTGTATGGGGAGGATTATTATGAATTAAATTATTGAACAATGAATTAAATGGGATTTTGGGAAAGTAAATGACTTAGAAAATCTATATAAAGGAGGGAGGAGGAGGATGATGGATCTTGATGTAGGAGCATCACCGACTCATCAAGCGAGCCAACACATCAAGCGGAGATCAGCTGGACAAACCAACACAAATTTTTGAAATACTTTGGGATTGTTGCGCAAGTCTTTAATGAACCATTTATGAAGGCGCATTTGTATATTTTATTGGACCTTGAGCCTTTAATCTCTTTTCCTTTGGTAGATAGTCGGTATTTAATTTAGTTAATGCTGGTAGATATGATTTTTAAGTCTAGATTTGATAGTTTAGAGTCCGAGAGGGAAAACGGATATAGACACCCTCATTGGACCATTGTAAAATAATAGTGGGAGCATTCAGGAGAATAGAGGAGCAAGCAGAGAATAGTGTATGAAGAACACCCATGTACATGCATTTGAATTAATAAGAAGAAAGCCCTGATTCAAACTCATGGTTGGTGTTGTTTCTATGTGTATATTGTTTATGTCCTCATGAATGTTTTCTTTCCTGTCATGTAATTGTTTTTATATGATGTGCATGTGATATAAAGGAGGGAGGAGGAGGATGATGGATCTTGATGTAGGAGCATCACCGACTCATCAAGCGAGCCAACACATCAAGCGGAGATCAGCTGGACAAACCAACCCAAATTTTTGAAATACTTTGGGATTGTTGCGCAAGTCTTTAATGAACCATTTATGAAGGCGCATTTGTATATTTTATTGGACCTTGAGCCTTTAATCTCTTGTCCTTTGGTAGATAGTCGGTATTTAATTTAGTTAATGCTGGTAGATATGATTTTTAAGTCTAGATTTGATAGTTTAGAGTCCGAGAGGGAAAACGGATATAGACACCCTCATTGGACCATTGTAAAATAATAGTGGGAGCATTCAGGAGAATAGAGGAGCAAGCAGAGAATAGTGTATGAAGAACACCCATGTACATGCATTTGAATTAATAAGAAGAAAGCCCTGATTCAAACTCATGGTTGGTGTTGTTTCTATGTGTATATTGTTTATGTGCTCATGAATGTTTTCTTTCCTGTCATGTAATTGTTTTTATATGATGTGCATGTGATTTCATGTTTCAAATTGAAGTTTGAAAGAGAGAGAGAGTGAGTTCCAATTGTTTCTCTATCTGAGCTAGGATATTCCTGCAAGGTGTGCAGTCGAAACCATTCGCAAGGAGTGCGTTGATGGAGGCTTAGGTAGTTTAACACTTGTTCTTATTCACTCAGAAGTGAAAGTGGGTTGTTGAATCCATGCAAGGAGTGCGCGGGCTGAGGAAGAAGCCTTAGTTGTAAATCTGAGCAAAAGAGATCGAAGGCTGCTGCTGCAGGAGTGTGCAAGGTCGGAAGGATTCAACACTTGGGAAGTGTTGCATGTTTGCCGCAAGGTGTGCGTGCAAGTCCCTCTGAAAGAATCAGAGTGGAAAAGATTCGGAGGTATAGCACCTTCGTGATATCGTCAAAGGAGAGCACCAGATTCTTGCACCATGAAAGGTTTTAGGCAAGAGTTGCAAGTGCGTGCACAGAGATCTCTTTTTCCTAAGAGATTGTGGAAGCTAGAGGAAGCTCAGGAGGAACAAGGCCTTCGAAATTATCGAAAGGCTGCACAAAAGATTTTCGTGCTGAGAAGTCCTCAAGAAGGGAGGAAAGAAATCGACGGTCAGGATTCGTAGAGGAAATTCGTGAAATCTCGTCAGTCGTTAGATCTCGGGGAGTTGTGTAGGGGTTAAGCCCAGAGGCAGAGGAGGAGTCCCGAAAGAGTCATCGGGATATCAGAGTCATCGGGGTTTGAAGGTCAAGAGAATCGAGACCTTGTAAGTCACAAAATCTCGAGAAAGGATCCTAGTCGTTGATCTCGGCAGGGCACGCGTTAGACATCAGGACAAGAGTTGGGATTTAAATCATCAGGGATTCCAGGAGGGAAGGAATTGTTACAGCAGTAATCACGATCCGTGATTTCCCAACAGGATTAGAACTGTCCATCTGCTGGGACACATGTCAGGAGATCCCGAGGAGTCAGGGATCGGGGAATCGGGGTTTTCGAAGAGAAGGAACTCGCGCATCTGGAAACCGCGATACGCGATTTCCCGATCATCACATAAGTGTGGGCCATTGGCGCCAGAGCAAAGGACAGGTGTTGGAAGGTCAACCCTCATCGGGAGTCAACGCCAAGTGGCATCGACACATCGGGGTTTCGTGAGTTGGATCTGCAAGGGATTGCGTCAAGAAGTGCGATATCACGAGAAGTGATATCACGATAACCACAGGATAGCGTGTGGGACCACAAAAGCGAGTGGAAGAAAGGTGGCAGAGATCTGGAGATCTCGCGAACTCGGGATTTCGCAGGATGAAAGCCTAAATCTTGGGAGTTTCAAGTCACGAGGATGCAAGGTTGCGAAAGTGCAACAGGAGAGTATCGGTGTTTCGGCACCTCGGGTATCGAGAGTTGGAAGCCTGTGGACTTGGTGTCGTAAGTAGCGAAGTCGCGATAGTGTGAGGCTGCGATAGAGCGGAAGTCCCGATAAGGTGGGAGAAGGTCAGCGTTGTCTGAGCCATCGGGAGTCGGCGATCCGTGAGGACATTGGATCACGATAGCGCAAGTGCCGATTTCTTGACGGGGAAATTCCCGATAAGAGCAAGGAAACCGTGGGTGAATATTCATCGGGATTCGGGGATTTGTGAGACCCGATCGCGTGCTTCCAGGACTCACGATCTTGCGAGGTCTGATTTCCCGATAAGACAAGGGAGATCATAAGGAGAGTCATGTGGGTGTTTGAAAGTCCCGATAAGGGATTTGAAGAGTGTTCTAGCTCTTCGAGCTGAAGGAAGAGAAGGTCCTGAGGGAGCGGACGTGCCTTGGGTGGCGTGTTTGCGCTAGAGTGGTATCAGAGCAAGAAGATTTCTTTGATTTCTGTAGCAGAGAAGAAAAGAATATTTCACCATGCCACCGAGGAGAGAAAGACAATCACCCGATCCAGAGGATAGGGGGAACTAGAGAGGAAGAGGGAGACAAGCACAGAATCCATAAATGGAAAGGCAGATACGTGATCTTCGAGCGAGACTAGAAGATATGGAGGCAGCACAAAGACGCATAGCCAGTGCTGGAGATCTGAGTGACTCTGAAGGCGAAGTTGAAGTCGAACAACAAGGAGAAGTTGCAGTCGAAGATGCGGCCAATGAGCGATTAATTAAAGATATCATCCAGATGAGTTCAAAAACAAAGATGGACATTCCAACTTATGAAGGAAATATGGATGCAGAAGAGCTTCTAGACTGGATTAGATATCTTGACACTTACTTCGATTATGAAGATATTGAAGAAGATAAGAAGGTTAGGCATGCTGTCACAAAATTGAAGGGACACGCAACATTATGGTGGGACGAACTTCAAGCAGATAGACGTTGCAAAGGTAAGCAAAAGATTAAAAGCTGGGATCGAATGATTGCAAAGATTAAGGCAAAACTCATCCCAAGAGATTATCAAATCACATTGTTCAGGAGAATGCAGAACCTGAGATAGAAGTTGATGACAGTGAAGGAGTATACTGAGGAATTATACAAGCTAAATATCAGAGCAGGCCATCGGGAGAGCGATGATGAAAAAGTTTCCAGGTATATGAATGGCTTGAGATACGATATCCAGGATGAGATGAGTATGACAACCATCAGAACAGTGGAGGATGCATATCAAATGGCGTTGAAAGCCGAAGAGAAGCTAAGTCACAAGCCAGGACAGCGAGGCCGAGGTAGGATCCAGCCAAAAGGTAAGTCAGTTGCCCAAGATAGGTTCCAGAAATACAAGGACGACTGGAAAAATCCTCAGAATAGAACAGAAAGAGGTGGAAGTTCGCAGCGAGGACAACACGCCGAACAGTGAAGGAAGCATATGGAACAGGGAGGAGGATACGCTGATAATAACACATTTCCTCATACCAGAGGTAGAGGAAGAGGCAGAGGTGGATTCATCACATGGTTCATGTGTGGAAAGAATGGACATAAGTCATTTGACTGTCCAGATAAGAAGAAGGATGGAGGAGAAGCTCACATCGCCGAGGCACAGAGGCAAGATGCTGAAGCAGAAAACGCAGAAGACGGAAGGTCATTGATGATGCATAAAGTTCTCTTAACACTCGATAAGGAGGTGGAGGACACGGCTCAAAGAAACAGACTTTTCAGAACCACATGCAAGACTAAAGACAGGAAATGCAAGGTTATCGTGGATAGCGGTAGCACAAATAATCTCGTTTCAACCAAGATGGTAGAAAAGTTGGATTTGGAGACAACTGATCACCCGAGTCCATACAAAGTTTCATGGCTACAGAAGGGGCATCAGGTAAGTGTCACCAAACAATTCTTAGTTGACATCAAGATAGGAGGGTACAATGATAAAATACTTTGTGATGTTATTCCTATGTATGTATGTCATTTATTGCTAGGCAGACCATGGCAATATGACAGGAACGTAACTCATGATGGGAAGATGAATACGTATACTTTGGAGAAGAGCGGAAGAACACATATGCTACTTCCAATTAAAGATAAAGAAGTAAACCCAGAACTGAGAAATATTGTACTTCTCATGAGTGGGAAGGAACTTCTAGCGGAAGTAAAGAAGAAGGAAGATCCACAATTCTTTATGGTCAGGAAACCAAAAAACGTTTTGACCAGCACAAGAGTGGATGAATTCAGGAACTGCTGGAAGAGTTCGATGACATTGTGGTAGACGAATTACCTCATTCGTTTCCACCGATGAGGAGTGTGAGTCATCATATAGACCTCATACCAGGAGCCAGTTTTCCAAACAAAGCTGCGTACAGGTTGAAGCCGCAGGAAAATGAGGAAGTCAAAAGGTAGGTGCAGGAACTATTAGATAAAGGACTGATCAGGGAAAGTTTAAGCCCGTGTTCCATCCCAATGGTATTGAGTCCAAAGAAAGATGGAGGTTTTAGAATGTGCACTGATTCCAGAGCCATTAATAAGATAACCATCAGGTACAGGTTTCCATTGCCACGGATGGATGAGTTGATGGACTGTTTAAGTGGAGCCAAATTTTTTTCAAAGGTTGATTTGAAAAGAGGATACCATCATATTCTCATGAGGGAAGGTGATGAATGGAAGACAACCTTCAAAACCAATGAAGGGTTGTATGAATGGCTAGTCATGTCGTTTGGCTTGACGAATGCACCGAGTACCTTCATGAGGTTGATGAATGAAGTGTTGAAGGAATTCATTGGGAAATTTGTCATCGTGTATCTGGATGACATATTGATTTTCAGTAAAACAAAGGTAGAACATCTGAAGCATTTAGCTGCGGTAATGAAGAAGCTACAGCAGGAGAAGCTGTTGATCAACATGAGGAAATCTTCATTGATGAAGACAGAACTCATTTACTTGGGATTTGTCATATCGGTGAATGAATTAAAGATGGATCCAAGTAAAGTGGGTGGAAGTAATTAAAAATTGGCCATCACCGAGAAATATTTTTGAGGTGAGAAGTTTTCATGGACTGGCTAGTTTCTACCGAAAATTCATCAGGAATTTCAGTGGAATTAGTGCAACGATGATGGATACCGTCAAGAAAAGACATAAATATTTTCATTGGACTGAAGAGGCAGAGAAGAGTTTCAACCTGTTGAAACAAAATATCACGGAACAACCAGTTTTGGTGTTGCCGTATTTTATGAAAGTGTTCCAAGTACAATGTGATGCGAGTGGCTTTGCCATCGGAGCGGTCTTGAGCCAGGAGGATAGACCAATTATGTATTTCAGCGAGAAGCTGGATGAGTCAAAAGTAAAGTAATCCACGTATGACAAAGAATTTTATGATATCATACAGGCGTTGAATAAGTGGAGACATTACTTGATTCCGAAAGAATTTGTTTTGTATAGCGATAATCATGCATTGCAGTTTGTGACTCAACAGGAGAAGTTGAATCAGAAACATGCTAAATGGGTAGAGTATATGCAGAATTTTACATTTGTAATTAAACACATTTCAGGTACTGCTAACAAAGTGGCTGATGCTTTGAGCAGGAAGTGTTTGTTGCTGCAGGAGTTCCGAGTCAAAACATTGGGTTTTGAAAATCTTAGGAACATGTACACAGGAGATTCAGATTTTGCAGAGGCATATGAGGCAGCTGAGAATCCAGTTCTCAGAGACAAAAGCCCATGGATAGATTACATGATCCAAAATGGATTGTTGTTCAGAGGAAATCAATTGTGTATTCTGAATTGCTCCATGAGGGAGAATCTGCTAAAAGAGAAGCACAGTGGTGGATTGGCAGGGCATTTTGGCCACGACAAGACATTTGCCAAGCTAAACGAAGCATACTTTTGGCCAGGGATGCGGTCGGAAGTCAAGAATTTTGTCGACAGATGTAGAATTTGCCAGCATTCAAAGGGCAGGAAGAAGAATATGAGATTCTATCAACCATTACCCATACCCGAGAGGCCATGGGATGAAATCAACATGGATTTCATATTGGGATTGCCTAGGATGCAAAGAGGACATGATTCGATCTTTGTGGTGGTTGACAGGTTTTCCAAAATGGCACATTTTATCCCATGTCAGAAGACCAGCGATGTGACTCATATCACAATTTTTTTTTTCAAGGAGGTCGTTAGAATTCACGGGTTACCCAGAAGTATAGTATCGGACAGGGATACGAAATTCATTGGACATTTCTGGAGGACACTCTGGAAGAATATGGGAACTAACTTGATGTTTAGTTCTACCTATCATCCTCAGACGGATGGGCAAACAAAGCTGGTAAATAGAAGTATGGGAGACTTATTAAGAAGCTTGGTGACAGAGCACCACAGCAGTTGGGACAATGTGTTGCCATAGGCAGAGTTTGTGTACAACGAATCAGTGAACAAAAGCACAGGCAAAATTCCATTTGAGATTGTATATGGAAGGCAGCCAAGAGGAGTTTCAGAGCTAATGGATTCGGAGCAGATAATGACTAAGAGTGCAAGTGCTGGAGAATTCGCAGAGGCGATGAAAGAACTTCACAATAGGGTGAAGGAGCGATTGCTGGAATCAAACCAGGAATATAAGCACAGAGCGGATCAACATCGGAGACAACTTCAGTTTGAATTTGGAAGGAAAGGTTCCCGAGAGGAACATACAACAAGTTGAAAATGAAGAAAATTGGGCCATGCAGAGTCCTAAAGAAATTAGGAGAAAATGCTTATGAAATTGAGTTTCCAGGTGAGATCAAAATATCTCTGACATTCAATGTCTCAGACTTATATCCATATAAGGCTGAGGAAGCAAGAGCTGGAAGTAATGAACAGCAGGAGGTCCAGTGGCAGAAGCAGATGCCAATTGCAGAGAAGCCACAGATGGAGCATATACTCGACAAGCGAGTGAGTAAAAAGACTAGGCGGAAGCAATACTTCGAGTATCTGGTCAAATGGAAGAACCACCCAGTGGAAGATGCCAGTTGGGAAAGCGAAGAAGAGATTCAAAAGCATGAACAGACCATGCAGGAGCTCATGGACAGGAGCCATGAAAGTTTTCAAGCCGAGGAGTATGATGCAGGAGCATCACCGACTCATCAAGCGAGTCAGCACATCAAGTGGAGATCAACTGGACAAACAAACCCAAATTTTTCAAATACTTTGGGATTTGTTCATTTAGGTTTCTGTTGCACAAGTCTTTAATGAACCATTTATGAAGGTGCATTTGTATATTGTATTGGACCTTGAGCCTTTAAGCTCTCGTCCTTTGGTAGATAGTCGACATTTAATTTAGTTAATGCTGGTAGATAGGATTTTTAAGTCTAGATTTGATAGTTTAGAGTCCGAGAGGGAAAACGGATATAGACACCCTCATTGGACCATTGTAAAATAATAGTGGGAGCATTCAGGAGAATAGAGGAGCAAGCAGAGAATAGTGTATGAAGAACACCCATGTACAGGCATTTGAATTAATAAGAAGAAAGTCCTGATTCAAACTCATGGTTGGTGTTGTTTCTCTGTGTATATTGTTTATGTGCTCATGAATGTTTTCTTTCCTGTCATGCAATTGTTTTTATATGATGTGCATGTGATTTCATGTTTCAAACTGAAGTCTGAAAGAGAGAGAGAGAGTGAGTTCCAATTGTTTCTCTATCTGAGATAGGAGATTCCTACAAGGTGTGCAGTCGAAACCATCCGCAAGGAGTGCATTGATGGAGGCTTGGGTAGTTTAACACTTGTTCTTATTCACTCAGAAGTGAAAGTGGGTTGTTGAAGCCATGCAAGGAGTGCGCAGGCTGAGGAAGAAGCCTTAGTTGTAAATCTGAGCAAAAGAGATCGAAGGCTGCTGCTGCAAGAGTGTGCAGAGTCGGAAAGATTCAACACATGGGAAGTGTTGCATGTTTGTCGCAAGGAGTGTGTGCAAGTCCCTCTAAACGAATCAGAGTGGAAAATCTCAGGAGGTATAGTACCTTCGTGATATCGTCAAAGGAGAGCACCAGATTCTTGCGCCGTGAAAGGTTTCAGGCAAGAGTTGCAAGTGCATGCACAAAGATCTCTTTTTCCTAAGAGATTGTGGAAGCTGGAGGAAGCTCAGGAGGAACAAGGCCTTCGAAATTATCGAAAGGCTGCACAGAAGATTTCCGTGCCGAGAAGTCCTCAAGAAGGGAAGAAAGAAATCGATGGTCAAGATTCGCAGAGGAAATTCGTGAAATCCCGTCAGCCATTAGATCTCGGGGAGTTGCGTAGGGGTTAATCCCAGAGGCAGAGGAGGAGTCCTGAAAGAGTCATCGAGATATCAGAGTCATTGGGGTTTGAAGGTCAAGAGAATCAAGACCTTGTTAGTCACAAAATATCGAGAAAGGATCCTAGCCGTTGATCTCGGCAGGACACGCATCAGACACCAGGACAAGAGTCGGGATTTAAACCATCGGGGATTCTAGGAGGGAAGGAATCGTTACAGCAGGAATCGTGATCCACGATTTCCCGACAGGATCAGAACCGTCCATCTGCAGGGACACGTGTCAAGAGATCCCAAGGAGTCGGGGATCGGGGAATCGGGGTTTTCGAAGAGGAGGAACTCGTGCATCTAGAAACCGCGATACGCAATTTTCCGATCGTTGCATAAGTGTGGGCCATTCGTGCCAGAGAAAAGGATAGGTGTTTGAAGGTCAACCCTTGCCGGGAGTCAACGCCAAGTGGCATCGGCACATCGGGGTTTCATGAGTTGGAGCTGCAAGGGATTGCGTCAAGAAGTGCGATATCGCGAGAAGCGATATCCTGATAACCACAGAGTAGGGTGTGGGACCACAAGAGCAAGTGGAAGACAGGTGGCAGAGATCTGGACATCTCGCGAACTCGGGATTTCGCAGGGTGAAAGACCAAATCTTGGGACTTTCAAGACACAAGGACGCGAGGTTGCAAAAGTGCGACAGGAGAGTATCGGCGTTTTGGCACCTCGAGTATCGGGAGTTGGAAGCCTGAGGACTTGGTGTCGCAAGTAGCAAAGTCACAATAGTGTGAGTCTGCGATAGAGCTGAAGTCTCGATAAGGTGGGAGAAGGTTAGCGTTGATTGAGCCATTGGGAGTCGGGGATCTGTGAGGACAGTGGATCATGACAGCGCAAGTGTCGATTTCCTGACCGGGAAATTCCCGATAAGAGCAAGGAAACCGTGGGTGAATATTCATCGGGATTCGGGGATTTGTGAGACCTAATCGTGTGCTTCCAGGACTCACGATCTTGCGAAGTCCGATTTCCCGATAAGACAAGGGAGATCATAAGGAGAGTCTTGTGGGTATTGGAAAGTCCCGATAAGGGATTTGAAGAGCGTTCCAGCTCTTCAGGCTGAAGGAAGAGAAGGTCCTGAGGGAGCGGACATGCCCTGGGTGGCGCGTTTGCGCCATATCTCTTGGGTTATACATAAGGTTACGCTGTATAATTTTAGACTTGATTGACTTAGCTTGTGGGAGTTTGGATACCCAGCTCAGTGAGGAGTGGTAGCTCAGCCTTGCAAGACGAGCTGAGAGGTAGCTGATTTTATGGATAGTGTGTGTGGCCCCTTTGCAGCTCAGGGGGCTAAGGGGGAAGAAGCGTACCCCTAGCGTTGGTTGGGAGGTATAGGTGAAGACTCATCAGTCGGCAAGCGAGAGCTGCACGGAGCACGTGGGACAACAACTTAGAGCGGGAAACTTGGGCTACGGTACGCTTCCTTTATTTCTGCATGGTATATTATTAGTATACTTTACACTTTTAGTTTTGTATTTTAATTGGGTAAAGAAAATGATTGACCTAGCATTTTAATTGATAACTAAATCTCCCCCATAGCCTTAAGCTCGGTTTTGATTGATTCCCTTGGCTTTTGATCCTTGCATGTCATGACTGTCCTATGGTTTTATTGATTTTGTGATGAGTTGTGCTTCTTACTTCACCCTCGTCCCTAGCTCATCAGTCCTCGCCTAGGAAGCCGACTAGGAGCCAGATCGACGGTCGTCAGTTCAGTGTTAATATACCTATAGATCCTAATGCCCTGCCTTTCTATGTGACGATGATGAGCGACAGATGTTTCTGCCCAGCTATCTAACCCGATTGATTGTTCTTGGTTGATTGATAGTCATTGCACCTTCTGGCGATTGAGTACCTCTACATCTGATTGCCTAAACTCCAAAAAACCTTTGTGTCTCCTTGAAGGTTTATCCCTGCTTTTCCTTGATTGTTAACCTCTGAGTTGAACACCCAATCTCTGCATTTGGTATCTTGAATGTGTTTCATTGTTGGACATTCTCTACATTTAATTACCTCTGCACTCTAACATTTGAAGACGATTGAGACTTAGTTTTTCACCACTTGCTTAAGAATTCCTTTCATTTTGTTTGCCTGGCGATCTTACCACTCTTCAGCTGCATTTCGTTCAATTTGAGGGTGAAATTTTTCCCGACGAATTTTTACTTCTGGTCTTTAGATGGCATTTTTATTAAGAAATAAACTCACGGAATTGATTTATTTTGAATGATATAGACTCAGCGAAATTAAATCTATAGTATTTTTTTATATTGCTAAACAACTTAACTCTGTGTTGTTGTGATGACATTTTTCTCTGCATGGTTTCTTTTATATACCTCTGCACTTTAATGGTTGAAAATGATTTGAGTTGGCATTATGTCCTCTAGTTTGACAACCGTTTTTGGCTATTACCATGGTGTGTTGGTGGCCGACAGTTATGTATAACTGTAGTTTAATGCCTTCCCAGTTTTATACTATAGTTGATAGTCGGACTTGTAGTTTTCTTGGTTTTTAACATTTCTTAAGTAATGCTTTCATCCTCTTATCCCAACTTTGAATTTGTTCATTTTGGGGCGTTTTTTTTTTACCCATCTCTGGGCTACTACAGAACCCATTTTTGACTGCTATTGAATTTATCTACAAGTCTTAAAGTAGATGGTGAATTTATCCTGCGTGTTACTCTCACTGGACTGTGTTTTTAATAAATTTTGTGGTGGTTAAGGGTCTGGACCCCAAATTTCTGGCTTTTAGCGACAACGTTTGAGTATGGATAGCTTTGTATATTCAACGATTTATTTTTTTTCCCTGTGGCAGCTGGACTTCATCCACAACCTTCACCTAGAAAAATTATATTCACAGTATATGAGCAGCGATTTATTCCCACAGTTAAATGTTGGGTCAGCCTATTGTTCAACGTTATGATACCCATGGTAACAAACCCTCCCTTGATCGATTGGACAGAGAGTGTTTGTACAACAGTATCCATGAATTTTGTTTGACAACAAAATGAGGGGGTTGCGATTGACAAATATCTGGTTGGTGGATGTATTGCCTCCCTGGAATGTGTTTTGGCAGCCATTTATACCCTTTTATAGCCCCTTTTTCTTTAAACTTTAAATCCCTTAAAGGCAACTGGTAGATCATCAAGATCTGGTGTGAGCACCCCTTTAATTACGATCTTGAGATAGCATTCCGTTGACAACCTTGTATATTTGACTACAATGAATTATAATTTTTTTCATTTTTATTAGTTTGCCTGGTGACTAGTCAATCCACATGAAATCTGATTTTAAATTGACAGCCCATGTAATTTACACTGTAGATTTATAGCATTGGTAATTTATATTTACTTTTTATAACCATTTATTAGCATCTTCTTGACCGCCTCTTCATTTTAATAGACAACCTTTCAATTTAATTTGACCAGACTTGCCAATTAGTTTTAACATTAATTAAACTAGACTAGCTAAATCATATTGCAATAATGTTAATTAGATTTTTAATTATTAACCAAATTGAAGTTCAAACTTTCTTTATTAGATGTTCTATTAATGTTAAATTAGATGGTACCTTGATGACAAATTATAATTTAGAATTGCTCAAATTGATTTGTATTAAGGTTAAATTAGATTGTACATTAATGCAATTTGTAATTTAGACATGCTAAGTTTGATTTGTATATCATGTTAAGATAGGTTTGTAAATCACTGACTAATTGTAATCCAGACTGGTTAGTTTAGATATGTATTTAACGCTAATTTAGATCGTAAGTATTGACCAATTTAGACTTGATAAAAGGGTTGGGATGTTGACAAAGTCATTTATTGGCTTGCATATTCTCTTGTTGTTGTCCTCTGGTGTCTCGTCGACCTATTGTTGGGTATGGGCATGGTCTTCTTATCGGTATTTGACACCTAGAGCATCAGATTTATCTAGAGTCCTCGATCCAAATATGATGTAATGTGCAAAGGTTATTGATGCGTCTATCACCTAGGGAAGACATGATTCCTAATGAGGGGATCATGGTGTGCCCTATTCGATAGCGGAAAATGAGAACTTGGCCTGAGTTGGTGTTGTCCGTTTTCTTTTTTTCGAGCATTGTAAGTTTCTTTGGCTCATGGGTGGATTGCCTTCATGCATTGGTTCGCACGCCTTGAGGTTCTAGTCTTGTTCATCAAGGCTATTGTGTCGGGAGGGTGATGTTTTCCCTTATCTTGTAGGTGTGGTCTTGTTTGCTTCAGGCAGGTAGTCTTGTTTCTCCTTGTTTCTCTACACATGTTTTGCCTAGTTACTCTTGTGCCAGTGCATGGATTCATAGTTGCCTGTTGCCTGGACTGCGTGCTTGTGTTTTTCATCAGTTGTGTGGTTACTGTTTTCATCATCGCCTTCTTTCCTTTTAACAAAAAAAATATTTTCACTTATGCTCGCTTGTAGTCTTGGAGAAAGGGTTGTTACATATAGTATCAGAGTGGGTTCAACCCATGACTTGGGATCATTATGACTTTCGTTGATATGAATTTTTTTATTATAATGTTGCTAATTAAGTTGACTTGTATTTGTGTAGGTAATAATGGTTAGAGGACGCTGCAGAGGAAGACGATGGGGTGCCAGGGGAGGAGTCGCGATGCCTCCAGTAGCATCCATGCTAGAGGGGTCTAACCCCCAGGGAGATGAATAGGTTGTCAGGTAGGAGCAGATAGCGGTGGGTGATGTGGTTGGAATGATAAGATATTTTCAGCACATGTTGAGGCACTAATCAGTCATTTGGATAGAGATGAGGCCAGAGCATAAACACCCCCTGAGGGTCCACACCGTGCTCCGGTCGGTACTAGTAGCATTCACCGTGAACTCGAGAAGGTCAAATTTCCTGAGTTTTTTGGTGCCCCAGATGACGCAGCTGCTGAGGCATGGTTGGAGAATATGGCAATGTGCTTTGGACTTCACGACTATACCTCCAACATGAAGGTCTGTATGGTGGTATTTCAATTGAAGGGGAGTTCTCTTCTATGGTAGAAGATGCTCCTACTGCAACTGAACATGGTTGTCGAAGATGTGTCATGGGAACTATTCGAGGAACGGTTCCGAGAGAGGTATCTATCAAAGGAATTCATTAAGCATCATCTCAATGAATTCAATGACTTATGATAGGGTGGTCGTACGGTTCTCGAGTATGAGGCCCCTTTTATGGATCTACTTCGGTATGCTCCACATCTTAATACTGAGAAACTTAAGGTCAACAGGTTCATGTTCGGACTTAATGGCAGCATACGTGCAAAGGTTAGGATTTCGATGCCTCAAACCTTGCATGATGTATTTTATAAGGCCCTTATAGAAGAGGAGGAGCTTATCAACAGGGGTCAAAGAAGGACTCCAACGAGACCAATAGGACAGGTGTCATCTAGTGTGCAGTAGTGTCAGACACTAGCTATACATACGCTAGGATATTGTGGCTTCTATAGGGGATCCACTTTCACTACACCTTGGCGTCCGACACCTTAGCAGTGAACACATTATCAGGGACCACAACATCAACAGCAGCATTGACCACAACAACATCATTTTAATTTAGCAGAACAGAACAGGATTCTAGGCTGGTGGGATTTTATCTTCCACTTCGGGTACCAAGAATATCGGACTAAAGAAGGGGTGTTGGACATGTGGGAAGCCACACTACTAGTGTGACTGCCCTGTGGAGAGGACTAGAGCGTCTGGATCATCCGAACCCACTGCCGTGGGAGATATGGGCAAGGCCCATCGGGTTCATGCAATGGTGAATAACTGTGAGGCAGAGCACCAATCGATTTTTCTCGAGACATTAGGTACCGTCGTTGACCAGACCCTTAGTATTTTGATAGATCCTGGTGCTATCGAGAGTTTCATTTTTGGTGTAGCGCTAAAAATGATTAAGGTAAAGGTAGTCAAACAGGATGAGTTTAGCTTCGTAGAGATGGATTTGGGAGACAAATAGAAGGTTGGAGGAAAGGTTAGGGGTTGTATCCTTAACCTGGGAGATTTTGTCACCAGGGCCAACCTGTACATCATGATATTAGGATCTTATGACGTCGTGATCAGTATGGATTGGTTGGAATCGCATGAGGTGATACTCAACTGTAAGACAAAATGGTTGAGCTTGGTCGATGATGAGGGAAAAATATGCGTGATTGTAGGACGGAACCAGGGAGTTTCCTTGAGGTTCATCTCTTCCTTACAGCTACGGAAGATCATGCACAAGGGATGTAAGATTTATGCGATCCTTGCGTTAAATGGGAAGGGAGTAGCAGAAGTTCTAGAACACCTTTCGATCATGAGAGAGTTTGCAGACGTCTTTTTGGAGGAGTTACCTAGGATAACGTCGGAGAGGGAATTGGATTTTACTATATATCTAAAATCGGGGACTGAATCAATAGCTAGAATGCCTTATCGGATGTCAACCCCGGAGTTACAGGATTTGAGAATGCAACTAAAATAATTGTTGGACCTGGGACTGATACATCCAAGTGTGTCACTGTGGTGTGAGCCTGTTATTTTCATATGAAAGAAGGATGGGTCATGGAGGATCTACATTGACTACCGTCAATTGAACAAGGAAACGATCAGGAATCAGTATCCATTGTCGAGGATTGATGATCTATTCGATCAGATGAAGGGTGCGACAGTGTTCTCAAAGATTGATTTGTGATCAGGATATCACTAGTTACGGATTAAGGAGGATGACATCCCTAAGACCACCTTTAAGATGAGGTTTGGGCATTACGATTTTACTGTATTAACATTTGGACTGACAAATGTCCCAAGGGTATTTATGAGTTTGATGAATGGGGTGTTCCATGAGTACTTGGACAAGTTTTGTTGAAAAGTCAACAAGAAACATGTGTCTAATTTACTTTTCCCTTAAATAAATTGGACAATAAATATTAATCTATTATCTCATTTATAACTGAGTGATTTGGCGTTGTAACAAAATTATAAGTGTAGTTAAGTGAGTTAAGATCAGTTGTACTAGTTGTAACTAAATTTGCACTAGTAAGAGTTCAGTGAATTAATTATCCATTAATTCACAATCAGGGAACTCACATGCAACTGAAGATTCACCATGGTTAACTACATGCATGTGATATCCAGTGGAGACCCAGTTGAGATAACAGGTGAAAGGGACAGTTTGGCTATCAATTGTGATTTGATCACACATGTAGTGGATATGCTTATGAGCATGTGCAAACTAAGCAATTTGAATTATTGTGAAAAATCTAATTGCAGGGATTGTGCAGAGGAGGTAGGTTGTCTGGACACAGAGAATTGGCACATGTATTTGTTGATTTCTATATGATAGTGTGAGATGATTGTATTGTACTGAGAGCTCTTGGATTGGAGTTTTGTATGAGATTGTTTCATGATCCATGATATACATAATATATGATTGTGGGGTTTTTAGCTTTACGCTTTCCCGGAAAAACTTTTGTGTTATGTGTTATTGATATTTCACTTTGTGATAGTGGCTTAATTTTCCGCAAGAATAATAGTGGAAGCGATTTTGTATTTAACAGTGGCCTATAATTGTTAGATCAGGAGAATCACAGGAAATACTTAATTTGTATTTAAATTTCTACATGGTATCAGAGCCACAGAGCTACGGAAGTGAGGTGTGAAAATTGTTTTATTTTCGCAGGTCCCATCTCTAACAGGGTGCGAACTTTAGTACTGTAGACTACACATAGTTCTCAAAGAATAAATTCTCTCACCCTACTCAAAGGAGAGGTACGAACTTCCCTCTGCATTCTCGTAGGATGCTCAAGGGAGAGGTGCGGACATCCCTCTCCCCACAGTGCATTACAGTGCGAACCTCCTAGTCAAGTTCACCGAATATACATAGGTAGGGTGCGAAATTCCCTCAGGCTACTCACAGGTTGGGTTCAAACCTCCCAGGGAAAGAGGGATTGCAGCAGTTGAGTTTTATGGTTGGATAACATTTGAATTTGCAGGATTTTCTTAGTGCAACAGTTGGTTCAAGATCGAAATGTCTTTCAATGTCTTGAGGTTGGAGTATGCACTTGAGGGCAGCTTGAACTACATTGCTTGGAAGGATAAGATGGAAGCATTACTCGAATACAATGGCTTGATGGATTACATTGACAAAGATGTTCCTAAGCCGGATGCGATAGACACTGCAAATCCTGATGCATGGCAAAAGAAAGTGGCAAAGGTGAAGAGGATTCTGTAGGAGGGAGTACGAGACCACATTGTCTCAAGTCTCCATGGGAAAACCACACCACATGCAATCACCACATGCAATGTGGAAGGTTTTGATGGATCTGTTCCAAAATAGTAGTGACCATAGGAAATTGGCACTCAAAGATAAGCTCAGGAAGATCAATATGGAGAAGGGCGACACCATTCCAAAATATTTCACAAATTTTGTCCAATGTCGGGATGAGCTTGGAAGTGTGGGAATAACAGTCGTTGCTGATGATTTGGTGAGCTTGGTGCTCCTAGGACTTTCCAAGGGTTGGCACAGTTATCAAGACTCTGTCAATGGAAGGGAAAAATTGTTAGATTGGGAACGACTATGGTCGGATCTAGTGCAAGAGGAGTTCAGAAGAAACACCAAAGATGGATCTTCATCAAAGCATGATGATGAAGAGGATTGTACTTTGACTTCCAAGGCAAGGAAAGGGAAAGGGAAGAAATTCCATTCAAAATCTGAATCTAAAGTCAAGAAGTTGGATTTCTCCAAAGTGAAGTGTTTTCACTGTCACGAACATGGGCATATCAGTACTAACTGTCCACAGAAGAGGAAGAACAAGACGATTGTTGGAGCTACAACTGGTGAGGATATTGTCTCGCAATTTGAACTTGACTTCGCTTTGATCGCATGCATGGATTCAAGTGCATTGGGATTGGTGTGGTATTTGGATAGTGGCGCTTCCTTCCACATGACGGGAGATAAAGAGTCTTTCATTGACTTGGAGGATAAAGATATCAGAATGCATATAGAGATGGGAAATGATGGACAAGACAGTGTGACTGATATTGGTACCATTACCTTTCAGAGGGAGTCAGGTAAACCATTTCAATTGAAAAATGTTATGCATGTTCCAGGTCTGAAGAAAAAATTGGTCTCAGTTGCAATGTTGGAGGACAGAGGCTATGATGTTTCTTTTATTAGTGGAAAAGATTACTTGCAACATAAAGCAACAGGTCAAGTCAAGAAGATAGGGATTCTAGTTAAGAATCTCTACATGTTGGAGGTAGATGGTTGTGGTGCCATGATAGGAAAGGCAAAAAAAGTGGTAAGATGGGATGAGGGAGAATTATGGCACAGGCGATTGGGCCATCTTCATCATGGAGCCTTGAAGATCATGCATCAAATATCTACTGGACTTCCAAGGGGAAAACTTGCTCAATTAGATCAGTGCAACGGGTGCACCCTGGGGAAGTATGTAAAGTCCACTCTTCATGAAAAGGAGAATCGTGCTTCAGTGATACTAGAGAGAATTCACACAGACATGTGTGGACCATTCTCAGTTGCTTCAATAGAAAAACATAGGTATTATGTTATTTTTGTTGATGAATTTTCTCGTAAATGCTGGATATTCTTCATGCAGAAAAAGGATCAAACATTCTCAAAGTTATGTGAGTTTAAAGCATTGGTAGAGAAAGAGTCGGGGAAGAAAGTCAAGGCTCTAAGGAGTGATAATGGTGGAGAATACATATCTAACAAATTCAAAGACTTCTGTAGTAGAGAAGGAATTCGAAGAGAACTCATAGCGCCTCATAATCCATAGAAAAATGGGGTCACGGAGAGAAAGAACAGAACGATCGTGGGTGCAGGACGAGTGATGTTGCATGATCAGGGCCTACCAATGAATTTGTGGGAAGAAGCATGAAATACTTTGGTTTATGTGAAGAACCGTTGTCCTCATAGAGTACTTGTCATGAGTACACCTGAAGAATCTTTTACTGGTAAGAAACCCGATGTTTCTCATTTTAAAAATTTTGGCTCATATGTTTATGTGCATGTGACCAAGGATGCCAGGAAGAAGCTAGAACCCACTGCTGAAGTTGGGATATTTGTGGGGTACATAGAAACAATCCATAATTATCATGTGTATTTGTCGAACAGTAAGATGACTTTTATGAGACAGGTTATAAAATTCGATGAGGGGAAAGCCATGTGGTTGTCGCTTGAGAGGGAGCTAGACTTGCATGCAGAAGAGGAACTGTAGGTTCCCAAGGATGAGTCTCAAGATGTGGACCAGCCACATGAGGAGGTTCATGAAGTGGAGGAAACCACTCAAGCAGAGCCATCCATCATAAATGGAAGAAAGCACACCATGAAAGATGATAGATTGAGACTAGATGTTGCATAGAATGTAGGAGCCCCTACTTCAAAGCGCAGACAGAGACAGTCTCCTGATCAATTTGTTGGATACATGGATCTCATGAGCAAATGTATTGTGACTGAACCATATTCCTTTCAGGAAGAAGTGCAGGACCCCATGTGGGTTTATGCTATGGTAGAGGAGTATGAATCCATTGTAAAAAACAATGCATGGGAAATTGTCCCAAGACCGGTCAACAAATCAGTGGTAGGTTCGAGATGGATCTACAAGGTAAAGAAAGTTGTTGATGGGAGTGTTGATAAATACAAGGCCAAGTTTGTGGCCCGAGGATTCTCACAGATTGAGGGGATAGATTATGATGAGACCTTTGCACCTGTCACAAGGTACTCTTCCATAAGATATATCCTTGCACTCTCAATGCAGATGGGCTGGCCCATTCATCAAATGGATGTAAAAATTGCGTTCCTCAATGGGATCATTGAGGAAGAAGTGTACATTGAACAACCAGAAGGTTTTGATACCTTTGACAGAGATTCACATGTGTGCAGTCTCAAGAGAGCACTGTATGGGCTGAAGCAAGCACCTCATGCTTGGTACACTCAGATAGACAACTATTTCACTGGATTGGGCTTCGCCAAAAGTGAAGCGGATACAAACCTATAAAAAATTGTGGTGGAGGGTAAGCTTGTAATCATGGTGCTTTATGTTGATGATTTAATACTGACTGGTGATGAGCAATTGATACACTCATGCAAGGATGACCTTGCAAAGGAGTTCGAGATGAAGGATTTGGGCCTTCTTCATTATTTCCTTGGATTGGAAATATGGCAGCGAGATGGTGAACTTTTTGTGTCTTAAGGAAAGTATGCAAGAGAGATACTGGGTAAGTTTCACATGGAGGGCTACAAACCCATGGATACTCCTCTTCCAGGAAACTAGAGGAAAGAGGATGCTACTTCTGGAGAAGTAGTGGATGCTACTGTTTATCGATAGTTAGTGGGTTCGCTAATGTATTTAGTGAACACGAGACCAAAAATTTGCTATGCGGTTAACCGGCTAAGTCAAGCGATGGTTAAGCCTACAAAACACTTTTGGAAGGAGAGTCAGCATGTCCTGAGATATCTGAAGGGCATGTCTGAGTATGGATTATCATACAGATAGATGGATGAGGTGAAGTTGCATGGCTTCACAGATGCAGATTGGGCGGGCAACCCAATAGACAGAAAGAACACATCAGGGGGTATCTTTAGTATCCGATCTACAGCTATGTCTTGGTACAGTAGGAAACAAATATCTGTGGCACTTAGTTCAGTGGAAGCAGAGTACATGGAAGTGAGTCAAGCTGCATGTGAGGCTATCTGGATGAGAAAGATCTTGGTTGGTTTGTTTGGTTCTCATTTAGATCCGAAAGTGATTTATTGTGATCATCAAAGTTGCATTAAACTCTCGATTAATCCTGTGTTTCATGATAGATCTAAGCATATATATATCCGGTATCATCATCTCAGATATTGTGTGCAGTAGAAGATCATGTTGCTTCAATACATTCCTACGGAAGATCAAGATGCAGACATTCTGACGAAGGCGCTCACTAGGAGAAAATTTGAATATCATAGAGACATGATTGGGGTGAAGGATAATCCCTTTCTTGTTGAGAGGGAGTGTTGAAAAGTCAACAAGAAACATGTGTCTAATTTACTTTTGCCTTAAATAAATTGGACAATAAATATTAATCTATTATCTCATTTATAACTGAGTGATTTGGTGTTGTAACAAAATTATAAGTGGAGTTAAGTGAGTTAATATCAGTTGTACTAGTTGTAACTAAATTTCCACTAGTAAGAGTTCAGTGAACTAATTATCCGTTAATTCATAATCAGTGAACTCACATGCAACTCAAGATTCACCACAATTAACTACATGCATGTCAGATCCAGTGGAGACCCAGTTGAGATAACAGGTGAAAGGGACAGTTTGGATATTAGTTGTGATTTGATCACACATGTAGTGGATATGCTTATGAGCATGTGCAAACTAAGCAATTCGAATTATTGTGAGAATTCTAATTGCAGGGATTATGCAGAGGAAGCAGGTTCTCTGGACATAGAGAATTGGCACATGTATTTGTTGATTTGTGTATGACAGTGTGAGACGATTGGATTGTACTTAGAGGTCTTGGCTTAGAGTTTTGTATGAGATTGTTTCATGATCCATGATATACATAATATGTGATAGTGGGGTTTTTAACTTTACACTTTCCCGGAAAAACTTTTGTGTTATGTGTTCTTGATATTTCACTTTGTGATAGTGGCTTAATTTTCCGCAAGAATAATAGTAGAAGCGATTATGTATTTAACAGTGGCCTATAATTGTTAGATCAGGAGAATCGCAGGAAATACTTAATTTGTATTTAAATTTCTACAAGTTTGTCCAAGTATTCATGGCCGATATTTTTATTTACTCTTGAACAATGGAGGAGCATGACAAGCACTTGCGCTTGGTACTACAGTGTCTACGAGAGAAAAAATTATATGGGATGTTGTCCAAATGCCCATTTTATCAATCGGGGATTCATTAATTAGGGCATGTCATCTCCGACGAAGGTATCACCATGGATCTAGTAAAGGTCGAGGTTATTATGGAATGGCATGCACTGACGAATGTCCTGGAAGTGCGTAGCTTCATGGGTTTAGCAGGATACTATCGACAGTTTGTCGAGGGATTTTTGAATACAGAAAATCCATTCACAGAATTACAGAAGAAGAGAAAGAAGTTTGTTTGGACCGAGAAATGAGCAGAAGCATTTCAGAGGCTCAAGGAGATGTTGACATTAGCACTGATACTAAAGGTCCCTAACAAGGACGCAGACTTCTTGGTATGCACTAATGCATCCAAGGAAGGCTTACGTGGAGTCTTGATGCAAGATGGACAAGTGATCACTTACATATCAAGGAAAATGAGAAGGCATGAGGAGAACTACGCGATGCATGATTTGGAGTTATTAGCCATCGTATATGCCTTGAAGGTTTGGAGACACTACCTTGTTGGAAGAAAATTTGAACTAAAGACAAACCATTGTGGGTTAAAACACATATTTATGCAAAGCGACCTGAATGCGTGACAACGACGTTGGTCAGAATTGTTGAGCGAGTACGACTTCAAGATTACTTACATAAAAGGAATAATGAACAGAGTGGCAGATGCATTGAGTCGGAGACCACATATCTTTTTGGTGTTGTCTCTTCAGATGAATCTATGTGAAAAGTTTCTAACTTTACAGCGTGACGATGAATGGTACAAGGAGGTCAAGGATTTTATCGGACAAAACACAATGATGATACCAATATTTAAAGGATCTACATTTGACGATGATGGATTACTGAGGTTTAAAAATCAAATTTACGTACCACCGAACGACGAGTTGAGGAGCCTGATCCTAAACAAGGCTCATAGAGAAGTATACATGGCTCACCTGGTAGTCACAAAGATGAGGGAGGACCTTAAGCCCTTATTGTTATGGAAAGGAATGAAGGCAAACATAGTCAACTATGTGGCCCGATGTCTAGAATGTGAGCAGGTAAAGGCTAAACATAGACATCCAACAGGATTACTACAACCACACATTATTCCAGAATCGAAATGGGAGGTTATTTCAATGGATTTTATTGTTGGGTTCCCACTAACGATGAGGCACGACTCGATTTTCATAGTCTACACTATGACAAAGAGTGCTCATTTTATTCCTATGCATATGACGTATTAGACACTAGACATAGCTATAGTTTTCATCAGTGATATTATGAGGCTGCATGGCGTGCCTAAGAGGATTACATATGATCGAGGATCGATGTTTACTAGATGATTTTGGACTAGTTTCCAAGAGGCCTTGGGAACCCAACTTAACTTCAGTACTGTGTATCACCTAGATACTAATGGGAAGACCAAATGAATGAACCAGACCTTGGAGGACGTGTTGTGAATGTACGTGATGGACCAACAAAAGCATTGGGAAGAATTCTTTCCACTGGTGGAACTCACTTATAACAACAGTTACAAAAGCACCATTAAAATGGCGCCTTTTGAGTTTCTCTACGAGCGACCGTGTCAGACTCCTTTGAGTAGGGATCAGCTTGAGGATAGGGTTCTGGTGGGACTAGAAGCGATCCAATAAATGGAAGAACAAATGAAAACCATAATACAAAGGATTAAAGAAGCATAGGATCAACATAAGAGTTGTGCCGATGTGCACCGTGTCGACTGTAGTTACGAGGTTGGCGATCACGTCTTCTTGCAGGTAAAACCGCATAAGATTTTGATCAAGTTTTGAAAGGGAGATAAACTCTTTGCCAGGTTTGTGGGACCATTTAAGATTGTATAAAGGAAGGGGGCCATGGCCTATGGACTAGCCTTTCCTGATTCTTTGAGGCGTATGCATGATGTTTTTCATGTATCTGTTTTCAAGAATTATATTAGTGATCCTACACATGTTATTGACATGATTTCATTGCAGGTATTGGATGAGGGGGCTCTCACGGATGAGCTGATCCACATCTTGGATCATCGCATTCGACAACTATGACATCAAACAGTAGATCAGTTTGAGGTCCAGTGCGACGACTATAGTCCACACTCAATGACCTGGGAGGATGCATATGATATGTGCCAACAATTTCCATTTTCGTTTGATAGATAGACTTATGATACTGTGATACACATAATTTTGGCACTTATATACTATGAAACTTTCAGACAAAGTTTAGACCAAGATGAGGTGTATGTAACATCCCTCTCTTGCGCGCACTGAGCAAACTTATTCTTTGACACTTTCTCACAAGTGATCCGGATTATTATACTTTTGGGAATTTGATTATGATTATGAGGTGTTATGAATTGATGACATGTTATTCTGTTGCATTGACATAGACAAGTGCTATTGATTCAGTTTTCCTGAGTGTGCAGGATTTTGGACCTCGAGGATGCAGAGGCATCGATGGAACCCCTTGGACTCCGGATTGAGTCAGGGAGTGGACTATTGGGGTTTTATTGTTGTATATATGACATTTGTGCATCTGATTATGGATATATTTCTGACATGATTCATTGATGATGAAAGCTGACGATAGCTTGCCGACCAGACTCACATGTGGAATAGAAGGGTCACGCATGACTACCAGAGACATTGAGGGAGAAGTGTGGACAATAGCCCTGCCATTGCCTACTAGCACTCCCATTGTGGCTCGAACTGTAGGTTAAGGACTACCTATTTCGATAAGACCCACGATGTCATGAGGGTCGACTGCGATAGTCACTCACGATGATTCTAAGGGGCGTGCAAGAAGGCAGGGGCCTTATTCCTTAGAGGCCCTTAGTCTCCCACAAGATCACTTGGCGAATTATTGACTCTAGGGGTTTTTGATGTCTACCAACTCAGTCAAGAGGTGAGTGGAACTCTTGGAGCAGGTAGTGCATCTTGAAGGGCACATCACGCAAGGGAAACGGGTTGACGCGAGTGGCACCCTTGGATCACATAGTGGGTCTTGAAGGGCACGTCGTGTTGTTAATTAATAAATGGATAAACCTAGATGGCCTTAGGACGAATAACCTCATAAGAAAGATTTAAAACATTTCCCCTAATAAAATGTCGCTCAGCCTAGGAAAATAAAGTCTAGGTCTAAGTGATAGTTGTGATAAAATATTTTTTATCTACTTATATAAAAATAAAAATAAATAAATAATAATGATAATCATCATTAATCATGTGACGAGAAGGGGGTAATTAATTCATTTAATTTATAAAATTCTTTTGGGGGATAAAATTTAAAAAGGTGAAAAAGGGAAAATAATTGTTTTGTCACTTATGATAATAAAAATTTATTAAGTAAAAAGGAAAAAGGGAAAAAGTTTATTTTCTACACCTGCCAATTTGAGTTTTAAATGAAAAGGAAAGAGAGAAATTTAAAAGAAGTAGGAAACTAGGAAAAAATGGGAAACATAAAAAGAAAGGGGAAACCCAAGGAAAAAGAAGAAAGTCTAACTTAGTAAGGTATCTAGCATTTAAGAACTTTCTAAATTAAACTCAACTAGTAAATTAGTAAGGGGGAAAGTCATTAAAACTTGTAAGGGAATATGGCGACACCTAGGAGCGATTCTAGGAGTACCTTTAGGTGGGTGAGAGAAATAGGAGTAATTAATTAATGAATGAAATTAATTTATGGTGCAATGAAGGGGATGGGTGATACTTGTACGGGGAGGATTATTATGAATTAAATTATTGAACAGTGAATTAAATGGGATTTTGGGAAAGTAAATGAATCAGAAAATCTATATAAAGGAGGGAGGAGGAGGATGATGAATCTCTTAGGTTATGTGTAATGTTATGTTGCAAAATTTTAGACTTGAATGAATTAGCTTGTGGGAGTTTGGATATCCAGCTCTGTGAGGAGTGGTAGCTCGCCATTGCAAGGCGATCTGGGAGCTATATGATTCTCTGGGTAGTGTGGATGGCCCCTTTGTGGCTCGAGGGGCTAAGGGGGAAGAAGAGTACCCCTAGCATTGGCTGGGAGGTACCGATGAAGTTTCATCGGTCGACAAGAGGGAGCTTCATGGAGTGTGTGGGACAACAACTTAGAGCGGGCAACTAGGGCTACAATATGCTTCCTTTCTTTCTGCATGGTAGATTATTAGTATACTTTACGCTTTTAGTTCTATATTTTAATTGGATAAAGAAAATGATTGACCTAGCATTTTAATTGATAACTGAATCTCCCCCATAGCCTTAAGCTCTTTGTTGATTGATTCCCTTGGCTTTCGATCCCTGCATGTCATGACTGTCCTATGGTTTTATTGATTTTGTGAGAGTTGCACTTATTAATTTTCCCTCGTCCCTAGCTCATCAGTCCTCACATGGGTAGTCGGTGAGGAGCTGGATCGACGATCGTCACTTCAGTGTTAATAGACCTATAGATCATAATGCCCTGCCTTTCTATGTGACCATGATGAGCGATAGATGTTTCTTCCCAGCCGTCTATCCCTGTTGATTATTCTTGGTTGATTGATGGTCATTGCGCCTTCTAGATAATGAGTACCTCTGCGTTTGATTGCCTAAAATCTAAAAAAACCTTGCATCTCCTTGAAGGTTTATCCCTTCTTTTCCTTGATTGATAACCTTTGAGTTGAAGTCCCAATCTCTGTGTTTGGTATCTTGAATGCATTTCATTGCTGGACATTCTCTGCATTTACTTACCTCTACACTCTAACATTTGAAAATGATTGAGACTTTGTTTTTCACCACTTTCTTAAGAATGCCTTTCGTTTTTTTTGCCTGGCGATCTTACCACTCTTCGGCTGCATTTCGTTCTCTTTGAGGGAGAAATTTTTCCCGATGAATTTTTACTTCTGGTCTTTAGATGGCATTTTTATTATGAAATAAACTCAACGAATTTATTTATTTTGAATGATATAGACTCAACAAAATTAACTCTGCGTTTTTTTTTATATTGTTGGACAACTTAACTCTGTGTCGTTGTGACGACATTTTTCTCTGCATGTTTTGTTTTATATACATCTACACATTAATGGTTGAATGTGATTTGAGTCGACGTTATGTCCTCTAGTTTGACAACCCCTTTTTGATATGACCTTGGTGTATTGGTGGTCGACAGTTATGTATAACTACAGTTTCACGCCTTCCTAGTTGTATACTATAGTTGACAGTCAGACTTGTAGTTTTCTTGTTGTTTTTACCATTGCTTAAGTAATTCCTTCATCCTCTTATCCCATATTTGAATTTGTTATTTTTGGGGCGTTTTTTTTTTACCCATCTCTGGGCTGCTCCGAAACCCGTTTTTTTACTGCGATTGAATTTTTATGCAAGTCTTAAAGTAGATTGTGAATATATCCCCCGTGTTACTCTCACTGGACTGCATTTTTAATAAATTTCGTGGGGGTTAAGGGTATGGCAACCAAATTTCTTTCTTTTAGCGATAACGTTTGAGTATGGATAGCCTTGTATATTCAACGATTCTTTTATTTTTTTTCTGTGGCAGCTGGAATTCATCCACAACCTTCACCTAGAAAAAATTTATTCACAATATATGAGGAGGGATTTACTCCCACGGTTAAATGTTGGGTCAGGATTTTGTTCATCATTAAGATACCCATGGTAGAGAACCCTCCCTTGACCGATTGGACAGAGAATGTTTATACAACAATATCCCTGAAGTTTGGTTGACAGTGAAATGAGGGGGCTGGGATTGACAATTATCTGTCTAGTGGATGTATTGCCTCCCTGAACTGTGTTTTGGAAGCCATTTATACCCTTTTACAACCCCTTTTTCTTTAAACTTTAAATCACTTAAAGACAACTGGTATATTAGCGAGATATGGTACAAAGTTTCATTACAATATGATAAAAATACTGCACAAAATTTACCATGTTGTACTTTATTTTTACACCATTGTCAAATATTTTTTTCTTGTCACAACCAATCTCTAATGTTGTCATAAGAACTATCACTGGTTTCAAATAACTCTCTCTATTTCCACAAGACTTCCATAGTCATCATCTTCCTTTGAATCTAACTCAAAATAACTCTTTATTGAAAGACATTCCTCAATAAAATAAAACATGGAAGAGAAGACATGATTACACACACACACATAAATCTATTGAATAATTGATTATTTATGTTGGCATAGGGGTAGACCCAGGGTTCAATGCTTCAAAAACGCACTAACAAAACCCTAACTACCAGACCTTTCGGCATCACCTGCAAAGCAGATGAAGTCTCACCCGAGGTAGAGGCAAGGGTGGTTGCAGGAATAAAATGTATACAACCTAGATGGGACATAGATCTATGATTGCAAAAATCTAACAAAGAACTTAGCAGTTAACATTCATCAATATTTAACCTTTATTTACATCGCAGATCCAAACCTGAATTACAGAACAGTTCATTATTCAACCAGATCTAACACATCTAAGCACTTAGCACATGGAAAATGATCATATATAGCATTTATTCACATCACTTAAGAACTAAGCTATCATACTAGATTCATCTAATCATTCATTACTACACTTAAGCTTAAATTATCTACACAAGACAATAACTAGAATGCACAAAGCAACCATAACCCAGGATATACGTGGTTCACCCTAGTGTTGGGCTACATCCACCAACTCTTCTCTTCTTTATTATCTTCTGCCAAGCTTCTTACAGGCACAGAGCATAAACACCTTACTCCACAGAGGATGGGATATCTGTGCGCACCTCACCAGATCCTCCTTCCCCGAGTTAGATCACAACACAAAGCCTTCTTAGTCATTTTGTGCACAAAGCACTATAGATGATCTGCACTTAGCTTTACAGCCTCAACATACACTAAGCACAAATCCTCTTACAATTACTTTCACTTAGCACAATACTTAGCACCTAGCATCACACCACTTACTTACATCACCTAGCTTTCTATTTATACATTACAAGAAGGGCCTAAACATGGGCAAACCCATGGGCCAACATCCCCATACCTGTTACATAAACCCTAATCCCAAAGATGCCCTAAAAAGGGGTCGAGATCCCGTGATCTCCGCTTCGACTTTCACTCCACCTTCGACCAGCCTGTCGAAGTCCCAAAAATAGGTCAAACATGACCAAGGATCTCCAAAACTTGGTCAAGGGCCAACAATTTACAATTGGTTGTGACTCCATTATATAGAGTTCACAAGTTGTTATGTGATACAATTTGTTCCCAATATAGAAGTAGAGGTTGATATAATATCCCAATCACACACCAAATTAGAACTCTTAGTAGGAGAGAATATCACTCACAACCAACTATCTAATAACTTCTTAAATAATAGACTCAAATAAGTCATGTGAAGATTGTATTTACCTATAAATAATAAAATACATTAGAAAATGCAATCTCCTCACACATTATTAAGACAAGTATGTTAGGTAGCTAGAGAGGTAGTGGGGGGGACCAGAGGGCTCATAGTGACAATAGTGGATTCCATTCAATTTAAGGCAGACTAGGTCCACTATAGTATTAAATAAGACCCAGTATGGTAGTTATATATAATAAATGTAAGATGACTTCTTAGAAGGCTCCACTTCTAGAAGGTTCCTCCTATAGAATGTTCATAGGTGGTTTGTAGCACTATATAAAGGGGTTAAAAAAATGTAATGAGACAAGTTGAGTAGTATTTTATTTGGATCTGAATCTCATTAGGAGGTTTCCCCCTCGAAGAGGCAAGTGAACCTGAGAGGATCCCTTCCATAATAGGATCAATTGTATGGTGTTTCTCTACCTCCGGGGTTTTCTTATAATAAAAGTGTGTTTTCTTCTATATTTATCCGTGGATCTATTTTTTATTGATTATTTTTGGGGATTATATATGTATATCTACTCAGGTAATTAACAATTGGTATCAGAGCACTTTCTTTGGCAAGAATTATGGGCAATTGTTTTTCTATTTTTGCATTTTTTTCTAGAGAGGCCAAAGAGGACCACAACATTATGGATTATTTATGTGTATTTTTGTGAGACATTTGTATACATTGGTTGTATATCTGAGTTCCTCTCAGAAAAAATCCCAATTTTAAAAACAAATCATGCAAAATAGAGTCTGGGAAGTAAAATTATTGGCATTTTAAAATCTTTTATTTTTCAGGGTTTTTTTCACGGATGACCGCGTGATTTTTCTGATTTCTATAGCACCTGGGGAAGAATTTTCTTAAACAAATTAAATATTTTATTTCCTCTCACAATTTCACCCAAACAAAAAAAAAAAAAAACTTCCAAATCAGAGTTACGCAAGTGAAGATATCGCTGATATAAAATCAATCGTTTTGGGCAGTTTTTCGTGACAACGACAGGATTGTAGAGTCCATAACTTTTCACAGGGTGCTCAGATTTCTATCAGATCAGACCCATTGGATAGATAATTTCCAAATATTTATTTTCGTATATTTTATGTGGTGTTTCCAATGGATATTCACTCTCAAACCCTCAAGGAAATTCTATAGATGATTGAAGCATTGTAAGCCCAAATGCATGACACATTGCATGCCTTTGAATATGTCCTTAGGGACAATTTTCATAGTATTCATGATTCCTTGGATAACATGTAGGAGAGATATATTATGGTGGAAATCATGGATGAATATAATCAAGAAGTCTATTCCTTGTATGATTTTGAGGCCGATTGTAATGATTGGTATATGGATAGTCGTCATTTATGGGATGACAACCACTTTCATATTTTTTTGATCAATCTACTACACAGTTTGTAGAGAGAATCAATGGAACAAATTAGGACCCATTTATTATTACTAGTATCCATCCTGCATATTCTATAGTGGTATTATTCCTTCCATATTCAAGTACAACAGTTTCCCACTATGTAGATGGATATTCTTATTTGGATCAACATGACAGGAGTCAACCTTTGGAGCATCATTTTCAGTTGGTTATTGGGTTCAAATATATTCTGCATGAAGTTCACTTGAGGACTTGGACATGGGACCTTGATTTACAATGGAGGTTGGACTACTTCAACATGGAATCTTTCATTTCTACATGAGACCTTGGTTCTCTAACATACTTCAGCACTATGGTCGACACTTATCCATGGGACCCTGTTATATGTTTGTACACTCTAATAGCAAGCATTTAGGACAACGATTTCATAAGGGGGATGGAATGTTAGGTATCTAGAGAGGTATTGGGTGTGGGGGGGGGGAGAGGGTCCATAGCGATAATAGTGTAGGTCATTCAATATAAGCTGAACTAGATCAACTATAGTATTAAATAAGGTCGACTATGGTAGTTAGATATAAACAATGTAAGAGGACTTTTTAGAAGGTTCCATTTCTAGAAGGTCCCTCCTCTAGAATGTTCATAGGTGGGTGGTAGCACTATATAAAGGGTTCCAAACAATGTAATGAGACACATTGAGAAGTATTGTATTTGGAATTGAAGCTCATTAGGAGGTTTCCCCCTCGAAGAGGCAAGTGAACTAGAGAGGATCCTTTACATAATAGGATCCATTGTATGGTGTTTCCCTACCTCAATGGTTTTCTTATAATAAAAGTGTCGTTTCTTCTATATTTATCTTTGGATTTATTGTGTATTCAATATTTGTGGTGATTATATTTGTAGATCTACTCAAGTACTTAAAAATGGAGTGACATATTCAAAAAATTATACCATCCCATTATTAAGACAAGTAGCAACTACATATTCCAACAATTATATGATACCATGAGTCACACAAAGACTATTAACAACATAGGGATGGTAATGTTCCCCAACTTAACCAAGGAACATTAATTGTGGAAAATACACATAAATTTGAAACTTTGTTCTGCTAATTAAATTCATGTAGCTTATGAACTACAATTATACACATATTTAAATATATTTTGATACCCATAATTAAATGAATATACAAAATTATAAATGAAAATTAATGAATCTAATAAAATATCTACAAAAACACAAAACCATTATCATACATACGGTAAAAATTCACATCCATAAGAATCATAAGAAACCTTAGAAAATTGTTAAACACTTATATTTTTAAAAGGTTTGTGTAAGTAGCTTCTTGGGAAGGACGTTCGACCCAACCATAGACTTGTTATTCCAAATATAAAAATCAAGTCACCC
Source organism: Picea glauca (assembly GCA_000966675.3). Lineage (NCBI taxonomy): Eukaryota > Viridiplantae > Streptophyta > Pinopsida > Pinales > Pinaceae > Picea > Picea glauca. The sequence continues at coordinate 103,520 of JZKD02S0343425.1, forward strand.
CCGAGCTAGGTATAGCTATCCAAAGAATAAGGATTTCTCTCATAGTCCACTCACAACTCAATATCCCACAACCCACTAGTATTCACCTATAGCTATCTTGAATTTCCTCCATATCTCTTCTTCTTGACCTGCCCAATGCAAGGAATGTACCCCTTCAATTCTCTTATTACATCAAGCATCCAATTTATTTAGTAGGGTCTCTCTCGTACAAGTAAATAGGAATATATTTGTTGGGAACTCAAGGGAATTGACTACCAGGAAAACCACCAACAAACAATAACAAACCCTTGTTGTTACAGTGCAAATCCCACAAGAGTTCAATCTTCAGGCATGACAACCTAGCTCTTCAGTCCCTAGCACCAAAACACTCCAAAAAAACTCCAACATGCTCTATAATTCACTCAAGATTCTTTCTCTATCTCTAGTTCTCTTCTTCCCTCCTCTCTACTTCTTGCTCATATGAAAATTGAATGTGAACAACTATTTGTTCTCTCCATACAAGTTTTCTCTTTTTTCCCTAGATAGTTGATTTCTCACTCTTTCCAATGTTGATTGTACTTTATCCCCATGCTCCGCAATAAATATTGGATGTGAATCTCACGACCACCCTTGTAAATGACACTACTAATTGGGCTTTCATATACTCAAACATAAATAGAATTTATTCCCAATTATAATAAAATCCAGGAAAATGGATTGAATTAATACCCAAAATTAATTTCCCCCTTATACCCCTCCTAGACAGTCCCTTCTCTTATGGAAATATCATCCCCCATCAGTGTCCATATCTCCCAATAGTTGGTGTCACATTTTATTTATTACAATTTAGAAAATACGCTCCACATATTACATTGTTTGGCCATATCCATATTCATATCTACATCATGCATTAATTAAGCTAGGTATTATAGCGGGGATGTTACATTCCCACTCCCCTACAATTTTACACCATCCTCTATGCATAACACCATGTGAAAACAAATAAATAAATAAACAGACGCACACACACACACACAAATTTACATTATAATATTCAGAAAATAAAATTATGAAATTTGTTTACTCTCCAACAATAGTCGAAACTATAATCTCTCATTCTTCTCATCCTACTGACTCAAGTAATGTTCCTCTACTTCCCTCAATCCATAGGGATGTACCATTATTTTATTAGGGATATTAGTGTAGGTAACCAATAATTATGAGATGTGGTTCTAGAACTCTAGCTACCAAAAATGGAGTTTTTCATTTTTTTTAGCTTCTATTTTCTTCAAAATTGACCAAAAATTGGAGATATTCCTCCCACATAGTTTCTTTGTGCTTCCATGTTGCATCTTCGGGACCATAGTAGGCCCATTGAACTTTTACCAGTCTTATGGCTTTCATCCTAAGTACTTTGAGTTTTTTTTTTAATCCTGGATGCATACTAGTTCCATCCGAAAAAACTCTTTGTTTTCCACCTGGATCACAGTCCAATCAATTATGTGGTAAGGGTCAGGGACACATTTCTTTGATAACAACACATGAAACACATTATGAACTCTCATGGATGTAGGCAATTCTAGTACGCATGAAAATAGCCATATCTTCTCTAATATTTCAAAAGGCACACAATCTTAGTGAACTTATCTTCTCCTTCACTTTAAAAAAACATGTTTAGACACTTTAAAATATCTAAGAACTGATTTCTTATCTGCATATGTTTTTTGTGTATCCTGGGTAGCCTTCAAATTCTTCTTGATACTTGTCAGCTCCTCTTCCATTTGGTTTAAAAAATATGACCCAATGACAACTCTGTTTGTTGGGTTATCCCAACTCACTAGAGTGTTACACTTCCTTCCATGCAATGCTTCAAATGGGATTATTTTCAATGAGGCTTGATACCCATTATTGTAAAAAAATTACACTAAGTGTATATAATGCTCCCACTTTTATGGTTGGTCCATCACATACATTCCAAGAATTTCTTCATTGATTCGGTTAGTCCTCTCTATTTTCCCATCTAACTCTGGGTGATATGATGTACTTGAGATTTAAATTTGTCTCAAACCCTTTCAACAAAACCTTCCAAAAATTTGAAGTGAATTTTGGATCTCTGTCTAAAAATATTGCCTTGGTCACTCCATCTAACCTAGAAACTTCCTTCATGTAGATTTTTTCAATATTTTTTTCCTTGTGTGTAGTCTATACTAGAATAAAATGTACATACTTTGTTAATTTATCCTCCACCACCATGATGGAATCATGTTGCTTCATTATTCTAGGTAGATTTGCAATGAAATCAATTGTAACACTTCCCATTTCCACTCAAGAATGATAAATGGTTATTAAATCCCCACTAGTTGTTTATACTTTGTATTCACCTTCTAGGACTCTAGACACATGGCTATGTAATTATCCACTTCTTTCTTCATTCTTGGCCAAAAGTTTTGGCTTCTTACAATTGCAATTTTTTTCTGATATCCTGGGTTCTCAAGATATGGCACATTGTGCATGTCCCTGAGCACTATATTTTTCATCTCATTGGAATTTGGCACATATATTTTCCATCCTCTTGGACCTCATAATATTTAAACTTCTACTATAAAAAACCTTGTTGTAATGTTTCTTTTATTTTTAAATATTGTTGATATGAATTTTCAACCCCTAAAATTTTGTCTTTTAAATCTATAATGAACATGTTGATGGATGAAATATGCATTTCATGAGTTTTTTTGTTGAGTGCATCAACCACCTGATTTTCCTTTCCTTTTATATTCCTAATTTCAAAGTCATATTAACTCAAAAATTCCATCCATTCAATTTGTATAACACTTAATGTTGGTTCTCCAAACAAATGTTTTAGACCACAGTGGTTTTTACTTAGCTCAAATATTCTCCCTAGGAGGTAATGTCTACACATTTATAATACATCAATAATGGATGTTAATTCCAAATCATGTGCAACATAATTCCTCTCATGCTCTTTTAATTGTATAGACTCATAGCATAGCACATGCTCTTTTTGAGTGAGGACTCTAGTGAGTCCTTCCTCGCATGCATAAGTGAACACCACAAAATCTTCATTCGGATCTGTAATATTGAAGATTGGTGGATTTGTTGAAATACATTTCAACTATTGAAAAAACTTTGGAGACTTGGAATTCCATTCAAATTTCACTCCCTTCTTTTGAAAATAAGTGATTAGGTTTGAAATATTTCAAAATCCTTCTATGAATCTTTGGTAATAACTGGAAAGGCTCATAAATGATCTAAACTCTATTAAATTTATTGTTGTTGGCCATCCTCTATTTTCCTTTATTTTATCAAGATCAACTGTTATCCCATTTGCTAAAATAATATTCCCTAAGTAGTGAATCTTCTTTAAATAAAAGATGCAGTTATTTAGATTGTCATACAACTTATTCTCTCTCTAAACTTGCAGCACCATTCTCAAATATTTCTCATGATATTCTACTAACCTTGAGTATATGAGTATATCATCTAGGAACGCAATACAAACAATTATCCAGGTCTTCCCTAAACACTCCATTCATCACGAACATGAAAACAATTGGGGAATTTGATATCTCAAAAGGCATTATTGTAAATTCATAATTCCCATATCTTGTTTTGAACACTATCTTGATGATATATTCTTCTTTTATTCTCACTACATGATAAATGGATCTCAATTCAATCTTGGAAAATATTCTTTCACCTTTCAACTAATCAAATAGATCATCAATCCTTGGAAAAGAATATATGTTCTTTGTTATGACCTTATTTTTCTCTCTAAAATCAATACAAAACATTAAGTTCCATCTTTCTTCTTCAAAAAACAAACTAGGGCTCCCTAAGGTTACACACTTTGGTGTATATACCCCTTCTTTAACATCTCTCCAAGCTACATCTACAACTCTTTCAATTCTGGTGTCCCAATCCTGCAAGGTTTCTTTGACACTGGGGAAACTCCACGCACCAAATCCATACGTGCTGCAAAAATTTAACATCCTTTCCTAAAAATCTTTTGCAACTGCATAGACAAAATTTCTCTAGTAGCTACAAATCTCAGAATGCCTTCAATATTTCCTTTCTTCCCTTCTTCATCTAGACAAGTTATTGTATTTTTGTAACAATTTAGGATAGCATGGTTTTTTTCCAACCAATCCATGCAAATTAGACTATCATATAAACCTAATGGTAGAATGTTCACATCTACCTTTGCATTGAGTCCAATCATGTTTATTGGGAAATATTTAACCAAATAATTGATCTTTCTCTTAGCCATTGTGGCTTACTGAACTAACCAATATTTCTTATGTTTACTCCTTTTCAAGTGAAATATTCCAACAAGATTTTGCGTAACTATGGCTAGCTCCAAAATCAATTAAAATTGCTATGAGATTGTTATCAATCTTACCTTCCACTTCAATCATGGGGAATTGATACTTTGTTTTCTTGTTGTCCAAGGCTACTTAAATCCTTAGCTTGCGTCCTCCCATGTCGCCAACTATTCTATCCTATTGAATATTTTGTAAAGTCCTCATTATTTCGTCTTTGTGAGGGAAGTCCCTATACAAGTGATTATTCTCACATCCCCAACATTATACAAGATTCTCCCCTGGAATTTTCCCAAATGAATATGTTGTCTTGTGCTCATTTTGGCTTGACTGTACTTTATGATTTTCTTGGGATTTGTTCTTAAAAAAGGGTGGCTTAAAACCCTTCTTCCTTTGATCCATTTCCACATTCATCTTGTCATTACAAGATTTTTGGAATACTGACCTCCCACTTCTCTGCTCATAAATATGTTTTTGTCTTCTCATGGTCTCCTACATAGTTCATGGGTTATCATATTGTATCTTGTGACTATATAAAGAACATAAACCACTCAAAAACATTTGGATTTTGACCTTCTCATCCTATATGAATCCCACATACTTCAACAACTCAAATAACATCTTCTCATATTCATCCATTTCCATGCTTCCCAATATGACTTCAAAAAACTCTTTTATATTTATTTCATAGTAATTCTTTGAAAAATATTCCTCTTGGGAATATGCTTTGAACTACCTCCATGATACCTTCCTCTAATCAAGGTGTTTTTCTTTCTTAAGTTGATCCCACCACATGGATTCCTTTCCTTGCAAGTGGTAGCTTGAAATTCTTGTTTCTACCATGGAGGGATAATCAAGTAGCTGGAAATATCTCTTCATTTCCAACAACCAGGCCTCAACCTCTTCTCCATTATTATTATCACCGTTGAAATTTGGTGGATTCATTTTCTTGACTTCACCGTGCAATATGTTTTCCTCGGAAAATTTACTCTGCCTCCTATTAGAAAACCCACTTGGGATGTTTGATTGTTATATTCCTTGTAGTGGAATTATAGTTGAGGTAGATGGACAACAGGTCATGGGTCGAGGTTAGTTGATTAGGTAAAGTTGAAATTGAAGGTCGAAGCGATTCAAAATGGTAAAGCCATCAAAAACAAGTTGAAGAGATCAACCGATAGGAGGTCTATAGGAGGGAGTGTGGTGACCAATTGAATACTGAATGAAGGCCGACTTGTAGTTGACTGGTAATCTGATTTGGAGTTGACTGTAGTAGAATCCTGAGATTCACAAGATTTGTAGCCAATGGTCTGCAAGTATCTGTAAGTTCTTTTGGGCGCCATGTATTTAGGGTTTTTCCTATATAAATCCTATAAATAGGTGTGTTGTAAGGCCATAAAGGCTAATCTTGAATCCTTAGAATATTAATGGATAATCGCCAAGAGTCTATAAATTATAGGTTACTAGTCATGTAGATGTAAGCCAGATTGGCTACAGGTTTCTTCTTGCATAGAATAGAGGGTATGATGTTGATTGGGTATTAGGTGTGGACCAAGGTTAGACATGTAACCTTTTATTTAGATTGAATAAGACAACAAGAGAGAATAACGCTCAAAGAATGTTGGATTTCCTTATTTGGGTTTCCATGTGATTTCTTTATCATTTACGTTATTGATTAAATTCTTCTTCTCTTCTACTAGGATTAGTGTGGAAATGTATCTCATTTCCTGAAAAGTGGTAATAGAGAAAATTTAATATCTGACAAGTGGTATAAGAGTTGTGTTAAGATTTGATGGTTGTATCAGACCTTGATTTACCAATATTGAATATGAGAGATAAACCCTAGGTACAATAATATTTATAAGTCATAAATTATGTTAAATATTGTGGTAGAGAATGGAGAGCAGTTCAAGAATAGATATAGAAAAATCCAATGGCCAAAATTTTGAGCTTTGGGAGCTTAAAATGGAAGATATTCTTGTAGATCAAGGAAAATGGACAATGATCTGTCTAGGTACCCATCCGACAAGCATTTCGACAGAGGAATGTGAGAAAATTGAAATAAGAGCAAGAAGTATGTTTTGACTTTGTCTTGCAAATTCAATATTGTTGAATGTCTCCAGTGAAGATTCAACCAGGAAACTGTGGGACAAGATGGGAAGCTTATACCAATTGAAATATCTAGTAAATAAGTTATTTATCAGAAAGAAATTATATCTTTTGAGAATGAGTGATGGTAGTTCGGGGACTGATCATTTGAATGTGTTTAATATTGTTTTAATACAATTATCAATTGTGGATATGAAAATCACCAAGGAGGAGAAGTGTATAATCCTATTATGTTCTTTTCCAGACTCCTGGGATAGCTTAGTCATGGATATAAGGACTAATAAAACCAAACTAGCACTAGAAGATGCAATTTCTTCTCTATTGTGAGAAGAAATGAGAAGAAAGAACATGGAAGTATCGACCAAAGATACTATAGTGTTGAGAGGTCGAATGGTTGAAAGAGACAAAGCATAATTCTCTAGTATAAATTCTAAGTCGAAGGGTAGATATAAATCCCTAGTTGAGTCAACAAGAATATGCTATAAATGTAGTAAAGTTGGGAATTACAAAAAGGACTGTCATTTGAAGGCGATGGAAGTCAATACGACATTCGATGAGAAGAAGTCGACTAAGAGAATATGACCCTGGAAAAGGGAGGCGATGTGTATCTATCATCGACCATTACAAAATTATATCATGGTGTTTGGTTGATTGAATTAGGAACATCCTATAATATGACACCACATAGGGAATGGTTCTATGAGTATCAACAATATGATGGAGGTGGTGTTCTTGGGGGACAAATAGACAACCAAAATTGTCGGATGAGGAATATTTTGACTTCTACTGTAGGATGGGAGGAAAAGAACCCTTCCAGGTGTGATACACATTCTAGGTTTTGCAAGAAACCTGATATATGTCATCAAGATGTGTGTTGGAGTGAACACTCTGTTTTAGAAGGATTTGTGCAAGATGGTTTGAGGTACGATGGTATTAATGAAAGGATTTCAGATTGGAACCCTGTCGAAGCTGTTAGGGAATGTTGACTCCACTAGATGCAACAACATCATTTCTCCTGAAATCGAATCGAATTAGGATGACTCGATACAAACTGACTCGACAAGAAATGATAAAATCGACCTGACCATGTTATGACAAGAGAGGATAGGAAACATTAAAGAAACATTCCTTATATTTATTCATACTAAAGGTATGGTTGAAGGTTTTCCTGAATGTGGTATATAATCCTACTTTTGTGAACATTGCATATATGAAAAACAAAGTCGGGTGAGGTTCCGATCTGGAGTGACAAGGGAAAATGAGATTCTAGGATTGGTGCATAGTGATGTGATTTGACTGGTTACAGTGCCTTCACTTGGTGGATGTGGCGCAAAACCATGACCCTCAGGCCATGATCTGCTACAAGATCATTCTAAACTCCTTGAGTCGAAGCGGCTCCTTTGGTTCCTTGCTGAAACCTTCAAGAAATCCCTGATCCATAGGTCCTTCGGAAACCCCACTTGTCTGAACGAGCACTAGACGTGAGCTCCACCTATTCAAGTGACCACAACACTCTGACCAAGGCCTTGACACAACCCTCTTTTTTTCACTTCTCGCAACTCTCAATCTTGCGAGTTGGAACGTCGAGCTCTCGTGCTCTTTTCTTGTGAATCTCTGAAACACAATGGTCAATGAATGGTTGACTCCTACCCAGGTGACAAGTGTCCACCTGTTAACCACATTGATCCAGGTGGATATCGGTGGCCACCCACCTTTTCCAAATGGCTCAAAATAGTTGTCTGGCCATTTTGGCAATTTACTATTTTTAGCAGGTTTTCACTTCCGGGGCCATTTTGAGGGCCTAAATGAAGTTTTTTTGAGATCTAGATTCTCAATGATATCCAAAGGCATAATTGATCCCCCAAAATGAATCTCCTTGAAGATACCTTTCCAACGAGCTATCACACGCCTAAAACAGAGATCGTATGCAAAAGTTACGACCCCGGGAAGTTGATGCACCAACTTACCCAAACGGGGCCCACATGACT
>JZKD02S0343425.1:113764-124490 GCA_000966675.3 Picea glauca
TAGCCGTCACATATCTTCTCAGAGATAAGCTGCCACCATTCTAGCGAGTCTTTCACTCTGTATTTTTACAGTCTCTGTACATTTCTCTGATTAATAGAAATCATGTATTACTATAGATCTATGTTTATGGTTGCATCTCTGATACATTTCTGTTATATTATTGAATATCTTCAATATCTCTGTGCATTTCTTTATTATATCTTCGCTCTCATTTCGTGCCGAAAATAATCCAGATCACACATGGTCCCCACCTGATGGATGTGCCATGTGTTCTCACAAGCCTCGACTCTTGACACTTCGTGACTTCTACGGTCGAAAGTGACTCTTCTCAAGCTCCGAACCTCCAAGTGCACGAAATGGCAAAGGTTCTGATCCAATGGTCCTTCGGTGACCTGGATCCAACAGTTGTCCCTAATCCTCACTATTCGGAGCTTCGTGGAATCAAGAGCTTGACCTATCCTCTCCAAACTCCCAAACTTTGAATCCACAAGATAACTCAACGGTCCCTTTGAACTCCCAATAGTTCCTTGATCACTTCCACGCGTCCTCCATATATGGATGGTCCTGATCACTTCCAGACTTCACAAGTCGTGAAGTCAAAAGACTTCCCCGTTCAACTCTCCGATGTTGAATCCCCGAGATATGAGGATCTTGTGACACACATCCTCCTAGATGGGCGGCTCTAATGTCTTCGGGACTTCATGAATCGAGACTTCCTCCATCCCAACTCTTACCTCTCGGACTCCCAATGTCTAAAACCATGATGGGTCGTCATATTTTCACCACACGTCCTCTTAAACGATGGACGGTCTTGATCCTTTGGGGATTTCATGGTCCCTTTCCTCTGCGCATGTGAGATTAAATCTCGTGAAACTCCTCCTAGATATGATGATTATTGGCTATCTGTTCTAGATTTGATGACCCAGATATGTTCTTCCCTTGCACTCTTCTTCGTGTGCCTGGAAGTGAAATTCAACGATCCATATCTTTTCCTCTACTCGATCTGACGACAGCTATAGCTCCTCTCTCGAGCCTAGACTTCTTCTCGAGTTGGAAGATTTCCCAAGTATCAAAGGTCTCAGCTTTTGATTCTCTTGCGGGCCTGTATCCTTGGTCTTGCCTACATTCTTAAAGACTCTATCCCTCCTGAGATTCGGGACTATGAAACCTTGAAGGGTTTCCCTGAATTCTTGCACTCCTTGCAGCTATTTCTCTGTTCACAAAGGCATTGTTTCTCTCGAGCTTTGTCTTCCTTGAATCCTTAAAGGATTCTTAGACCTTTGCACTCCTTGCAGGGTCCTTCCACACATGAAGGTGTTGTCTATCCTAAGCTTCTCTGTTTCTCAGACCTCTAAGGGACTTAACCTTTTTTTCTCCCACAGATGGAGAATCTGATGCCCTCTTGGCAATCTCTCGCTCAAGTAACTCCTTTCTAAGCCTGCAGGGTATTCAACAACCCTGTGAAGATTCACTCCTGGAATATTCTCTGTTCTAGAACTCAAAGGAGTTATTTCCTGTTCACTCCGCACATCCACTCAATGCCCACCTGGCAGAGTTTCCAGAATCCTCAGTGATTCTGATTTCCCTTTGAACTCACAGTAGAGTTCTTTTGTGCACAATCTGCACCTGCTCGATGCCCCCCTAGCAGAGCTTCTACATAACTCCTCAGATATTTTGTCTTCCTTTGTGCCTTCTTCTACATAGTCTATCCTTCAAGGTGTTTAGCAACCTTGAGGATTCTCCTCGAGTCAGTGAATTCAGCTGGTGCGCCCTCCTGGCATGTCCTTGTCCAAATTCCACAGAATTTAGAAGTGCACTCCTTGCACTGGCTTACAGAACCCGCAGCGTTCTATCACACCCTCTTGGAATGAAGCCTCAAATAATCCCAAACCTGAACTCAAAGAGTCCACAGATAGAAGAACTTATATGTCCCTGCAAATGCATACCTAACATACATCTACAGCATATAAAGAACACACTTAAAGACATTCATCAACATACACAGAGTAACATGCAGGAAAAGATACTCTTTTTATTAATGTAAAGTGCCTCTTTTTACAATGTGTTCGAGCTCAAACTTTGACAGAGTCTCGACTCTCCTCTCTTCTCTTCTCAATACTCAATCCTATAGATACAAAAAGATCTTTTTACAAAGAGGGGCTCCTTGAGATCTTCCCTCCAAGCTACCTACTCTCATTAATTACATTCATTTTCAATGAATGGCTATCTAGTCCGAATGAGATCTAGATCCCAGCCTTACAACCATTAAAGGCTATCTACATCTAAAGCCTATGTATAGGCACGACCTTTTGGCTCTAACAACCTTACAAATATTAAATGTCGTTAATTTAAATTCAAAATATGAGAGGGTTGTCACCCCTCTTCCTTGAATGCGTTGAGTGGGATGGTTGGCTAGTGCATGGCTAGCTTGGGAGTGATGCTCCTGCATCATACTCCTCTGCTGTGAAAAATTCATGAGCTCATGCTCATGAGCTCTCCACCCTGGTTGTTGAAATCCACCTAGATCCCAAACAACTCTTTGGAGCTGTTCCTCTGCTCCATCTCTCTACTACTGCTGTTGCTTTTTCTTTCGTTGCTCCACTGTTGCCGTTGTCTGCCTTCTGCTCAACTTCTCCCTGCTGGCAGTCTCTTGTGCTGACTTCAACATCAGCTTCCTGATCTTCTCAATCATTTTGTCCAACTACTACAATGGTTGGCTCTGTTCATGCAGTCTCCTCGGCTTCATTTCTTCTCTGCAAATGGGCAGATCATCATGATCCCCCATGCCATCTCCCCCACCTCTTGTGGTCTTAACTTGCCACTCTATGGCAGATTTCAATTATGCAATCTCATTACTATGCTGCTGATCAACTTCTCCCTATGACAGTGTTGTTGCTGCCATCTCTCCTGCTAGTGTATCTCCAGCTCTCTCCAGCTGCTCCTCAGACTAGAATTCACCTTCGTCTGCTTCCAACCTGATCTGTTGGATGTGCATGCCTTGTACCTTCACCCTTCTCTCCAGGGATTCAATCTGCTCGCAAAGATCAGTGAAGCTCATGTTGTCTGCCTCTTCTTATTTTTCTACTGCAATATCTAGTGTTGCAGTCTTCTCAGCTTCCTGGATGAAAATGTTGAGCCATTCCTCAGAATGCTCATCTTCCTCTTCTTAGGTAGTCTCTAACATCTTCTCCAATGCTTCCTCTTCCTTGATAGTCAATACTAGCTATCCTTCTGCTGCTACATCAAGAACACATACTTCTACCTCCCCTGGGCAATGTGGCAAGAATATCCCCATTCCCCCAATCATCAGAAGATTCCTATGATCCCCCTTCTCTGTCCACTGTCCTTGCTGATATGAACTCAGATCTGAGCTCATATGATCTTCCTTTCCCTCCTGGAAGTATGAGATTTCTCTACTTCCCTCTTGGCAGTCTATGAGATTCTTGGGTCTCATCTTATTGCCTACCTAATAATCTGAATTTTTGATCCTACCCTCTTGGCAGTCTATAAGATCCTACAGTGATCTCATCTCATTGCCCTCCTGGCAATGCGAAATTCCCTCGCTGTCCTCCTGATAGTCTATGAGATCCCGCAGTGACCTCATCTCATTGCCCACCTGGCAATTGGGAATTTATGTTCTGCCATCTTGGCAGTCTATGAGATCTTCAGTTGATCTCATCCCATCCTCAGTATCATCATCAATGAGATTTCTCCCAGTCTCTAGTTCACATACCTGAACCACCTCTTTCTCAGAATTCCTGAGGCTTTCAGCATGCCTCAACCATCCTTTTAACAGTCTTCGTTGTCTTCTGGCCAACAATTCCCTGACTGGCCATTTTACCTTCGCTTTCATGGGCCATTCATATACCCATCGTGACTTTGCATCCTGCTGCATCCGTAGTGCAAGTTCTTCCATATTCACTCTGATCTTGGTGAGCTCTTCATCTATTTCAGCTTTACTCATCTACTCTGGGTTCTTCTTTCCAACCTGTCCATGGCCTTCAATAGTCATCTTGCTGCCTTCTGTCTACCCTCCTGGAAAACCTGTTGTTGTCACTCTACAACTAAGAGAACTTCCAGCATCTCCTACAGTCCTCCTAACTGCCTTTTGACTATTGTGCACCTGCAACAATCACCATGGAGTTTCCAACACTCTGTCTTCCTTCTACCTGTCTCTCCAAGCCGCCTTTGATACCAAACTGATGCATACCAGAGTACTCTCTCTCCTCTTGCTTCCTCTGAATGCAATATGAAAATAGAGTCAATCTCTGATACCACTTTGATGTGTATTAGAGTATTCCTTTTCTCCCTCTGCCTAAAATAGATGAATGGAGGCTCTGATACCACTTTGGCGCATACCCCTGACCCTCGGGCCATGATCCGCTACAGGATCATTCTAAACTCCTTGAGCCGAAGAGGCTCCTTTGGTTCCTCGCTGAAACCTTCAATGAATACCTGATCCACAGGTCCTTCAGAAACCCCACCTATGCGAATAAGCAGTAGGCGTGAGCTCCACTTCTTCAAGTGACCACAACGCTCTGACCAAGGCCTTGACACAAGCCTCTTTTTTGCACTTCTCGCAATTCTCAATCTTGCGAGTTGGAACGTCAAGCTCTCGTGGTCGTTTCTTGCGAATCTCTAAAATGCGATGGTCAATGAATGGTTGAATCTTGCCCAGGCGACAACTGTCCACCTGTTAACCATGCGGTCCCCACCTGATATATGTGCCACGTGTTTGCACGAGCCTCGGCTCTCGGCACTTCATGAATTCTGCGGTAGAAAGTGACTCTTCTCAACCTCCGAACCTCCGATCACACAAAATGGTGAAGTTTTTGATCCAACGGTCCTCTGGTGACCTGGATCTAATGATTGTTCCTACTCCTCACTATTCGGAGCTTCACAGAATCAAGAGATTGGCCTATCCTCTCCAAACTCTCGAACTCTGAATCCATGAGATAACTCAACGATCCCTTCAAAATCCCAGTAGTTCCCTGATCACTTCCATGCATCCTCCACAGATGGATGGTCCTGATCACTTCGGGACTTCACAAGTCGTGAAGTCAAAAGACTTCCCCGTTTAGCTCTTCAATGCTGAATCCCTGAGATATGAGGATCTCGTGACAAGTGTCCTCCTAGATGGGTAGCTCTGATGTCTTCGGGACTTCATGAATCGAGACTTCCTCCATCCCGACTCTTACCTCTCGAACTCCCAATGTCCGAAACCCTGATGGGTCCTCAGATTTTCACCACGCATCCTCTTCAACGATGGATGGTCTTGATCCTTTCAAGATTTCATGGTCCCTTTCCTTTGCGCATGCGAGATTAAATCTCGTGAAACTCCTCCTAGATATGATGATTATCAACTATCTGTTCTAGATCTGACGACCCAAATTTGTTCTTCCCTTGCGCTCTTCTGCGTGCGCCTGGACGTGAACTTCAATGATCCAGATATTTTCCTCTACTCAATCCGACGGTAGCTGTATCTCCTCCCTCGAGCCTACACTTCTTCCTGAGTTGGAATATTTACCAAGTATCAAAGGTCTCAACTTTTGATTCTCTTGCGAGCCTGTATCCTTGGTCTCACCTGCATTCTTGAAGATGCTTTCCCTCATGAGCTTTAGGACTGTGAAACCTTGAAGCGTTTCCTTGACTTTCTGCACTCCTTGCAGCCATTTCTCTGTGCACAAAGGCACTATTTCTCCTGATCTTTGTCTTCCTAGAATCCGAAAAGGATTATTCGACCTCTGCACTCCTTGCAGGGTCCCTTCACACACGAAGGTGTTGTCTATCCTGAGCTTCTCTGTTGCTCATACCACTAAGGGACTTAACCTTTTTTTCTCCCTCAGATGGAGAATCTGATGCCCTCTTGGCAATCTCTCGCTCAAGCAACTCCTTGTTGAGCCTGCAGGGTATTCAACAACCCTGTGAAGATTCTCTCCTAGAATCTTCTTTGTTCCAAAACTCAAAGGAGTTCTTTCCTGTGCACTCTGCACATCCACTCAATTCCCACCTGGCAGAGTTTCCAGAATCCTTAGTGATTCTGATTACCCTTTGAACTCACAATAGAGTTCTTTTGTGCACAATCTGCACCTGCTCGATGCCCCCCTCGAAGAGCTTCTACAAAACTCCTCAGAGATTTTGTCTTCCTATGTGCCTTCTTCTGCAGAGTCTATCCTTCAAGTTGTTCAACAACCTTGAGGATCCGCCTCGAGTCAGTGACTTCAGTTGGTGTGCCCTCCTAGCACGTCCTTGTCCAAATTCCACAGAATTTAGAAGTGCACTCCTTGCACTGGCTTACAGAACCCACGGTGTTCTGTAACACCCTCTTGGCATGAAGCCTCAAAGAATCCCAAACATGAAGTCAAACAATCCACAGATAGCATAACTTATCTGTCCCTGCAAATGCATACCTAACATACATCTACAGTATATAAAAAACACACATAAAGACATTCATCAACATACACAGAGTAACATGCAAGTAAAACTGCTCTTTTTATTAATGTAAAGTGCATGTTTTTACAATGTGTTTGAGCTCAGATTTTGACAGAGTCTTGGCTCTCCTCTCTTCTCTTCTCAATGCTCAATCCTACAGATACAAAAGGATCTTTTTACAAAGAGGGGATCCTTGAGCTCTTCCCTCCAAGCTACCTACTCTCATTAATTACATTCATTTTCAATGAATGGTTGTCTAGTCTGAATCGGATCTAGATCCTAGCCTTACAACCATTAAAGGCTATCTACATCTAAATCATGCATATAGGCACAACCTTTTGGCTCTAACAACCTTACAAACATTAAATGCCCTTAATTTAAATTCAAAATATGAGAGGGTTGGCGCCCCTCTTCCTTGAATGCACTGAGTGGGCCAGCTGGCTGGTGCATGGTTGGCTTGGGAGCGATGCTCCTGCATTAGGATGCATGTATTATGTCTCCTTCATAGATTATTTTTCGAGGAAGACATGGATATATTTCCTGAAGAAGAAATCAGAGGTTTTCAAGAAATTTAAAGAGTTTAAATCTCTTGTAGAAAACCAAACAGATAAAACTATTAAGGTACTAAGAGCTGACAATGATGGTGAATTATGTAGAAAATAATTTGATCAGTTTTGTAATTAGTGTGGCATAGCAAACCAAAATACCACACTACCCCACACAAAAATGGATTTTCCAAGAGAATAAACAAAACGTTGATGGACAAGGAAAGGATCATGCTCAATGGTGTTGGGTTCACACAAGAATTCTAGGCAGAGGTAGTCAACACTGTAATATATATGGTGAATATGTTTCCTTCATCGGTGCTAGTTGACATGACTCCATATGAGGTATGGTTGGGTAAGAAGCCTTGGATTTCACATCTCAAAGTATTTCTTTGTGATGCATTTTTGAATGTTCCCAAGGAAAACAGGAGCAAGGTAGACAAGAAGGAATTCAAATGTATTTTGAATGGGTACAAATAAGGAATGAAAGGATATAATCTATGGGATAATGCATCAAGGAGAATAGTGTAAAGTGGAGATGTGGTATTCATAGAAGTCGGAGGTAAGTGTGAGCCTGAATATATTGTTTAGATCAAGAATAACCTTGAGATGGTGTGGTTTGAACTGAGAAAGGAAGAAAATGATTCAAATGAGTCGACTGAATTAGATGAATAGGTGGAACAAAAGACTCTGGTAGTAAGGAGGTAAAAATGAGTAAGAAAACTAGTCAAAAGGTATTTTCCATCCAACTTCCATTTTGAATTTTTGTTAACTACCATCGATGATGATCCCAACTCATGCAGTGAGGCAGTCAACTCAATAGAGGGTAAACTCTGGAAGGATTCCATGGTCGAAGAGATGGAATCCTTGTACAAGAATAAGACATGGGATTTATTCAAGTTACCTAGTGGAATAAATCTCATCGGTAGAAAATGGGTATTCAAGAATAAGATGAATGATGCACAACACGTCGAGAAGTTCAAATCTCAATTGGTAGTGAAAGGATATTACCATGTTGAGGGAGTTGAATTCGATGAGATTTTTTCTGCTGTTGAAAAATTAAATACCATTATAGTACTAATGTATTTGGCTGCAACATTTGATATAGAAATATAACATATGGATGTGAAGAAAATGTTCTGACATGGGGACCTGGAAGAAGAAACCTACATGAAACAACCTGAAGGATTTGTAGTAAAGGATAAGAAAGAGTTGGTGTGAAAACTGAAAATATCCCTTTATGGTCTAAAACAATCGCTAAGGATGTGGTACCAGAATTTCTACACATACATACTTATTTTGGGATTTGTGAGAAGCAAAGTTGATCATTGCATATATTCCAAGGAAGAAGATGGGAATTTCATATATGTAGCTTTGTAGGTCGATGCCATGTTGCTGATTGGAAACAACATGGATGCAAAAAGGGAGGTGAAGAAGAAGTTATGCTAAAAGTTTGACATGAAGGATCTCAGAGAAACTAACTTCATTCTAATAATGTACATTAAGAGAGATCGAGTTGCTATAAATATCTAGTTGAATCAGATGAAGTACATTGAAACAGTTCTGAAATGTTTCAACATGAAGGATTGGAAACTAATGAAGGTGTCAATTCCTATGGGAGAAAGGCTAATTGATGAACAATTTCCAAAGACACATGAAGAAATAGAGGACATGGAACATGTTCCCTATGTAAGTGTTGTTTGTATTCTAATGTATGAAATGGTCTACACTCGACCAAACATTGTCGATGCAGTGGGAGTGTTGAGAAAGTACATGTCGATACTTGGAAAGGAGCACTATACATATGTCAAGAGAGTATTAAATTATTTGTGTGGCATGAGGGACTATGATATCTACTACCAAGGAAAACCTAGAGGTGACAATTGTAAATTAAATGTACATGGCTTTGTCGACTCCGACTGGCATGGAGATTTGGATTGACAAAGGTTGACCAACAAATATTTCTTTAACATGTTTAGTGGAGAAATAAGTTGGATGAGTAAGAAATAGGAGGTCATATCCTTGTCAAAAATATAAGGTGAATACATGGTGGCCACTCATGGAAGAAAATAATTGGTATGGATGCAAAGGTTCTTTTCAGGCATCGAGTTTGAGCAGAGAGATATGAAGATAAGTTGCGAAAGTCAAAGCCCAATATTTCTGGAAAATAACCCTACTTATTATTCAAAGACTTAGAACATTGATGTACAATACCATTTCGTAAGAGATATGGTGGAAAGTAAAAAGGTGTTGTTATAGAAAGTAGACACATTGGAAAACATAGTAGACGCATTGACCAAGTTTGTGAGTGTTGTGAAGTTCTCTTGGTGCAGAGAGGCAATGGGAATTAAATTCCTAGATCTATGAATGAAAGTTCAGGAATGTCTTTGTTTCAACAAAGAAGACAACAAGTGGGAGAATGTTGGGTTGCTATATTCTTTGTAATGAAACCCTAGTCGAGGTAGATCAACTGACGGTCAAAGTCAACATTGATTGATAGAAGTTCAAGGTTTGAGTTAGATTGAGAGAAAGTCCAAGGTGAAAGTTAGTCAAATGGGTAAATTTGAAGTTGAAGGTCAAAGCGGTTTGACATGGAAAAGGAATCGACAATAATTCAAAGAGGTCAACAGACAAGAGGTTGACAGGTGGGCGTGTGGCGACCAACTAAAGACCTAATGAAGGATCACTGGTATTCTGACTTGGCGTTGACTATAACATAATCCTGAGATTCATGGCATTTATAGCCAATGATGTGAATGGATATGTAACCATTTTTGGGAGCCATGTATTTAGGGTTTTTCCTTCTATACAAATTATAAAGAGGCGAGTTGTAAGGCCATAAATGTTAATCTTGAATCTTTAGATGATGAATTGATAAACACCAAGAGTGTATAATTTAGAGGTTACTGGTCATGCATAAGTTGGATTGGCTACATGGTTTTTCTTTCACATGCAAAGGGTATGATGTTGATTATGTCTTAGGTGTATACCAAGGTTAGATAGGTAACATTTTATTCATATTGAATAAGAAAAAAAGATAGTAGAAATATCAAGGAATGTTGGTTTTCCCAGTTTGAGTTTATAGGGTAAAATATCTATGTAATGTGATTTATTTTTCATTTACATTCTTGATTAAATTATTCTTGTCTTCTTCTAGGATTAGTGTCGAAGTGTCTCTCATTTCCTGACAAGGGATGCTCCATATCCTTGAACTTGAAAGAGCTCTCCTATTGGATTTCCATAGGGAATGATCACTCTTTCTCATAGTCATTGATTTCCTCTCATTCCCATTCTCATACTTTCTCCTATGGGATCTGGATGCTGTCACTTGTCTATCACTAGCTACTTTTTTTGTGTCAGTGTCTTTAGTCTCTTTCTTTTGCAACATCTTCAAGCTCTACATTATCTCTTCCTAGGATTTCATAATCTTCTCATTATATTCCCTATCCCTCTACACTTCTCTCTGCAAGCTTCTCATAGTTACAAGATCTTTCTTTTCTCTTCTTCCATTAGAAATTGCCTCATCATTTTCCATGCTGACATATAGATGTATGAATTCCTCGTCATGAATATAGGATCCTTGGTCATCCTCCATGACTTTGTTTCTCATACAGGAACCTAAATTCCTTCCCATACTGTTTATGGATAAATCCGTAAGTGCGGACACAAACCGATCTCCCTAGATCCACCTGGATCTAGAACAAAACATGACAGAATAGGACGCTTTCCTTAAGTTTTAAATATTG
>JZKD02S0343425.1:134646-150600 GCA_000966675.3 Picea glauca
GATAATGTGACTTAGTTGTTATCTTAAATGGCAAGGATTATGGCAATTATAAAAAGGCAATGATAATATTGTTTTATAGTAAGGAGTCATAACTTTTGTATGGATAACATACCAGCAGTGAGGGGATAGATGTTGTATCACAAGGTTAGGATGGTATAATGTGAGGTGGGGTGGTAATGTCATTAAATTTTAGGGGTTGATAGCATACAAGATGAATGGGATTATCAATTATTTGCAGAAAACAGTAATGAAAAGGTAACTGGTTGTCATTTTATGGTAATGATATTATGATTCCATTGTTGATGTTAGCAATTAAAGTGTAAAGTTATTATCATTTTAAATGCAATGTTATGGTAATCTAGAAAGCAAAGATATGATGGTGTTATGGTGATTTGATGCTAATTTCAATATGATGGATGACCCATAAAATGTAGGGTTCGTGAATCTAAGTGAATTCAATTATTATAATTCAGTAAATGGGGATTGTAGCCAACAATTGTACATTATTTAAGGCAGGGCTGGTAACTCGTCGTTGAATAGAAGTCAAATGGAGTAAATGGTCTATAATTGTTGTCATTGAGTCTCTCTAGTGGTTGGTCGATGACAAAGTCCTACTAACTTGCGTCTTCCGTAGAGGTCGTGGTTTCCCTTTGATTTTGTAGTACTTGGTTGTGTTGCATTGCATGGTCATCTTGTGTCGGGCGGGGTGTAGACACCTCATTGTATCCCAGTATATAAGTCTGTGTCTGATTATTTTTGTGTAAAGGATCATGTGCCATATCAAGAGTCTCTGGCCCTTTAAAGGCAGGGTTTCCACTCTTGCGACACACCTGATGGAGATTACTAGTTTCTTCCTGAGCAGTCGGCCAGGAGCCTATCTGACCTTCTCTCTCTCCGGAGCAGAGAACTAAGATCAAACGCCCTGCTTTCCTGTGCAGAAATAATAAGATCTACTACTATGGAACCCTCCCTCTGTGTTCGTACTGTGCATAACCCAGTATGTCGTTAAATGTTTGCGTTGTGCGCCTTGTGTCTATGGTCGTTTATTGCTTGTAGTTACCTATTGTGTGCCCTCATTCTTCTTGTGATGAACTTCGTGGTTGTGTCTTGTTGGTTGTCGAGTGGCGACATAGAGTCAAGTGTGTTTGCTACTTCTACACGCGTGCACCACCCTAAACAAAAAAAAATTTGCACCTGTTATCAGAGTTCTTGTCGTAACGAGGAGGTCGTTACATATCTAAGCTGAAATTTGAACCCTTTTTGGGAAATCTCTCTTTCTTGTGATCTTGTTATGGTTTCTTTATGATATTGATGGAAGAAGTAGTGCACTACCTCTCTTAGATATTTTCTCTTGAATTTATGGTGGATTATCTTGATTTAAACCCCCACCATATCCATCATTTTTTTCTGGAATTAATTTGTTGCTTTTAAGGTTTTACTAGGAGAAGTAAAAGGGTTTACACCCTCCTAGTACTTCCTAGTTAACCTTTCTTTCCTTAGAGAGTAAAAGGGTTTACACCCCCAAGGATATAGAATTGTTAGATATTTATTTGTTTGATTCCATAAACCAATAGCTAAGGAAATAAATCAAATTGCATTGGATAAATATAATCTTGTATTGGTTAACGTGAAAACTCAAGATTTTGAGATTGTCTAATTTGGAATCAATTATATGCTCTATATGCCTACTTGAGCCACTAGGGAGTCTCATTTTGCTAAGTAATTCTTTATTCTTTTATAAATTTTCATATATATCCATTATTGATGAATAAACCCTAAATAATCTCTTAATAACTCACAAACCAGTCGTCAAAAGTTGCTAAGAGTTTGCCTCTATCCTCTACTAGTCTCAGCGCACTTTTTGGTTGCATTGTTGGCAAGTTTTGGTGGTTGATATATTTCTTATAACAATTTATTTGATACAAAAATAAGGCTTCAATTACATCTCTGAAAGACTAATTTGTTACATCCTTGTTTCATGCTAAAGTATTGTTTTTTCATACTTGAGTTAGAATAGACATTGATAGCTTGTCTCTTGAAATCCTAACTAGACTTCTAGAAACTTTATTTGCAGCCCTTATTATCATTTTTTTTCTGATATATATTACTATTTATTGCTGCAATTAGGAAAAACAAGATTAATTTTATCGTCCAACATATTATTGGGCTTGTATCTTTGTTTTCCTTGTGTCTCAAGTAGGTACCACAACTCATTGGAAAATATTATACATAGTGGAACACATTCCACCATATACGAGACTCTTCTCAAGACCTTATTATATTCCATCATTGAGCTATAGGAGGAATCTTCATCATCTCTTCATTTTCCATATCATTCCCCCCAAGGTCACCAGGATTCCCCCCTTGAGGTGATCACTTCATCTCTAAAGTGTCGAGAATAACTATCTAAGGTGAAAGTGGGTAGGGTTTCCCTTAGTTGTCCTTATTTTGTGGTTTGGGTCGATATTTTCCTAACCTACAACTTATGCAATAAAATTTTGGCATCGTTTCCAGGGAGGATTTGGAATCCTCTTCTGAACCCTAACAAAACTTTGGCAAGATATACCAAACCCTTCCTCTGGATTTCTTGGGGACTTCACCTAAAGGATGTTCCCCTTCCATATTTGATGAGATTTTATTGAATCTTATCTCACGAGTCCACCTTCCCAGAATTTGTCTTCCCTTAACAAGTTTCCCCCATGGAGGTTTAAACCTTCTAAGGTTTATCGAAGACGGCCTCCCCTCAAGTCTCCCATGGTCAAAAACATTTTTCACGGTACCCTTCCCCTTGCTCCAATGAATCTCCCTTCAGAAAAGGACATTTATAGACCCCTAAACATGGCCACAATCCCTGGATTCCCCAACACAATGCTAAAAGAGTCTCACAAATTGTTTCCAAAGTTTCTAGGAAATAATGTCACCACTATAGACGATCATCTTTACACCATAGGTGAAGACATGGAAAATTATGAAGTGGAACATGAGGATGTTGTAATGAGGCTACTTGCCTCATCTTTGATGGAATATGCTGAGACATGGTTTAGAGGACTAGCTAACAATCATATAACATCTTATGAGGATTTTACCATGTTATTCAAGAACATATGGAAAACAAAGAAAGACAATGGTATGTTTGTAGCTCAATTCAATCAGATAAAGAAAAATGAGAATGATACAGTGAGTGAAGTTGACACCAGGTTTGACAGATTGTACAGTGAAATCCTGACAAGTTTGTGTCCTACAACTATAGTTGTCCATATCCTCTATATAAATGCATTCAATGGGAAATTGTGTTTCATTTTGAAGGACAAAAATTCCACCTCCTTGGAACAAGCCAAGGAGTACAATACAAATATTCAAGAAAATATCCTTGACTCAAAGATTGAATCTTTCCAATATCCTCATGTCAAGGCATAAGAAAAGACTAAGGCTTCTAGTAGTAGTGATCTTGATCCAATTTCCCTCTTGAATCATAAAATACATTAGACGAGTACTTCATTTTTCCAATCACAAAATCAAATCATGGGATGATTAAACACTATGGAGAGAAATCAATCTTCTCCTAGACCTTAGTTTAAAAGGTAGTAAATGGATTCCACATGTTGGAAACCAAGGTATCAACAAGAGACAAAGGCCCCTGATACTTTGAAACTAGTTGGAATGGTTAACACAGAACAAAGACCATGGTGTTCTCTATGCCAAGAGACTCACTGAGAGGATGAGTGTCCCTGGCGAGATGAATATTATTCCAATAGTATGAATTTCATGGAAATTATCTACAACATCCAAGAGGAAGAGGTCACACAGGAACAGATCGACAAATCCAGAAGACATGGAGAAAGAGAGGGGAGACTCCAGGATTTGAATCAGTTGATAAACGATAAAAGGAAGGAATTAAGGAAGAGGGAGTATTTGAAATACACTAGAATAAATAAATCTCCAGCTCCTCCATCAAAACCTACCTCTCCTCCTTCATCTACAAAAACGACGGTCCCACCTCTTCCTCCTCTCTTCCAAATCCATCTCCCATAGATGAGATTCAACTGATCATAGACATTGAAACCATTTTTGGAAAATTCAATATGATAGTCCCTGTGACAGAGATGTGAAAAATCCATTTCGTAAAGAGGGAAGTCTTGAAGTATTACATGTACCGACTGAAAAGGAGTATCCTCCTATCATTTTGAACACTATGTATCTCAATCGATAAAATGACAAAAATCCTCCTTTCTATCTTTCATTTGGAATGAATGGCTTCTTCCTAAACAATTTTATTCTATATTTTGGTGCCTCAACAAACATCATGTCATTAAAGGTGATGGAACAACTTGGTTTGAAGATGACCCAACCCTATGGAAATGTGTGCGGTATTGATTCTAAAAGGGTCAAGGTTTATGGGTTATGTGAGAATGTTGACGTATTCTTGATTGATTTTATGAATATCATCCTCTGTATGAATCTAGTAGTAATTGATGTCCTATATGCTTGGGGGATTCTCTTATCAAGGAGTTTTTATAATGCCCTTGGGGGTTTTCTCAGCATGGATATCACCCATGCACACATACCAATGGGAGATGGAAACTTTGAGGTGGTATATAGTTTAAAGTGAGTTGACAAGCATGTGACAGATCCCAATGACCCTGATTATAAAAGTGAGGATGAGTTTGATGAGGTTCTGGACACCATTGAGTATGATCCACAAGATTTAACTTTCATGAAGGAGGAGTCCATAAACATGTTACTCTCAAGGACATATTAATAAAAAGAAAAACTTTCAAGGTTCTAAGGGAAAGAGCTAGGGTCTATCCAGATATTGAAGACATAAGATGAAGAATGTGAAGAAACCATAAAAAATGCAGTCAACGTAGAACCGCCTTCCTATCCTTACATTGAGAATATAACTTACATCAACTATAGTGAATAAATTCTTGTGTTCATGTGGGACAAGAATAAGGGCAGTCAAAAGCATGACCAAAAAGATGACAGTTCATTTCTTGGTCCATACATCGCCAAAAATAATTCTGAAGAAGAGAAGTATTATTTGGCAGCTTTGGATGGGAAAAATATTCCCTTACAAATACAAAAGTCTCTTCTTCGACCCTACATTCATATCACTTGACTTCTTCAGGGCCCAGGCCCCAAGTAAGTAGGAAGGTCCTTTTATTCCCTACTTTTTCATCTTGATTTCTCATGATAGTTTAGATTCATTTCAGATTTCTATTAAGATCCAAGGACCTGAATACAAAATCACCACAAAGGATATACAAGAACAATATTTAAAATCTACTTTATTATTACCAAACCCTTGAGGTAGGGAAACACCATAAATGGATCCTATTATGGAAGGGATCCTCTCCTGTTCACTTGCCTCTTCGAGGGGGCATCCTCCTAATGAGCTTCAACTCGAAATAAAATACTTCTCCTCATATCCCATTACATTGCTTGAACCCCTTTATATAGTGGTACCATCACCTAAGAACATTCTAGAGGAGGAATCTTCTAGAAGTAGAACCTTCTAAGAAGTCCTCTTACATTTATTTTATCTAACTACCATGGTGGGCCTTATTTAATAATATAGTGGACCTAGTCCACCTTACATTGAATGACCACCACTATTATCACTATGGGCCCTCTGGGCTCCCCCACTACCTCTCTAGCTACCTTACATTCAATCCCCCTTATGAAAGTGTTGTCCTCGACACTTGATGTACAACCATATACCAAGGTCCCATGGATAAGTGTGGACCATAGTGCTGAAGTAAACTAGAGAATCAGGGTTCCATTGAGAAATGGTAGCCACCATGATGAAGTAGTCCAACCGCCATTGTAAACTAGGGTCCCATGTCCAATTGGTCACGTGAACCCCACATGGAAGATATCGACACCCAATAACCAACTAAAAATGATGCTCCCAATATTGACACCTGTCATGTGGATCTAAATAAGAAGATCCATCCACACAATGGAAAAGGGTCATAGAAGAATCTGGAAGGAATAATACCACTGTAGAATATGCAGGATGGATACTGGTAATAATAATTGGCTCTCGAATTGTCACATTGATTCTCTCTACAGAAAGTGGATTAGAGTCATCAAATAAAATGTGAAAGTGGTTGTCACCCTAGAAATGAAAACTATCCATATACCAATCATCACAATCGACCTCAAAATCATACCAAGCATATATTTATTGATTATATTCATCTCTGATGTCCTCCATAAGAAATATCTCCTGCATGTTATCCAATGAATCTTGAATACTATGAAAACTATCATTGACACCATCTACAAATTCATCCAATGTGTCAAACAATTTGGATTTGAATGTGTTGCGCCTCTTTCGTCACCTTAGTGAGAAAATAAGAGGTGCTTGCAAGCTCATTTGGGTCTGCTGAGTAGGACAACTATAGAGAAAAGAGTTAGAGAAAGAAAACAAAAACTAGAACTAAGAATTAGACTAATAGATGCAATAAAAATTAAAATCATGAGCATAGGGACATAGAAATAACAAGAACAAAAAGACCGATGTCACCAATGTTTGAGGCTGATCTATT
Organism: Picea glauca; assembly: GCA_000966675.3. NCBI lineage: Eukaryota > Viridiplantae > Streptophyta > Pinopsida > Pinales > Pinaceae > Picea > Picea glauca. The sequence goes on from JZKD02S0343425.1 coordinate 141,201, forward strand.
GATGAAAACAAAGAACCAAGAAGAAAGGGGACTATGAGTCCCTTCTTCCTCTAAGGGAAGGCTCTTGGACCCTCACTAGCTATCTCTTCTTACAACAAAGAAAATGGAAAATGTTGATGAAATAACTCTTTACAAATCCACTCAATGGTGAGATGGATTGCCCAATGTAATGGTGCCAATGTGCTCTTGTCAAGGATGGAGTACTTAAAATAATATATGCATCATAACATTACTTTGAATTCCTTGAGAAAATGAGGTGCATTCATGGCTTTTTATAGCATTTCATTGGGTTATTGTTTAACTGCTTTGTAGTGTGAAAAGAGGCCATTTAGGGCATTATTAGGTCTTTGGCCAGCCCACCAGTCGGATCCAGCCTAGATTTGAGGGTCAAATCGGCTTGGGAGATGAACCATAAGTGGTTGGGAGGCCGACCACTTTCATAAATACGCCGTTTAGCGGGTGCGCGGCTTTTTGCGCTAACAGTCGCGCATCGTGCGCCTGTGCACGATTTCTACGTTCCTGTTCCACGCATGTGCATGCGCGCCCAATGTCTGCAAAGCACTCTTCAATTTTTCACTACTTTGTATCGTTTTTTTACCTTTTTGAATGCTGTGGTATTAATTCAGGTCCATGAATGACTTCATAATTGTTTGACGATGTTGAGTTCTTGTAACCATGTGCGAACGAAATTTCAGTGATAACAGATGCCCCCTGATGGATGAGGTTAGGAGCATACGTATAGCTGAAATCCATCAATGTTTATTCTAGTGAGAATGTTGTTGTAAGAGAGAGTAATAGTGTGATTGTCCAGAGCAATCCGTTGGAGGGAAAAAGGAACTGGTAGGACCCGACCTTCTATGAGGTGCGTAAAATAAAAAACTATGTACAAACAAGGCAGGCATGCCCCATGCTCGTGTTAGGTAACTCTGAAAAAGATGACTGAAGCGTTGGTGTAGACAACTGCAGCACCCTCGGGGGCATTTCTGATAAAGGAAAAAGATAATTATGCAAATGAACATACTCTGAATAGTAGGCAGTGATTGCGGTAATAAGTAGCAGCGATCATCTGGGCATTGATAGCCCAGCCTAGTTCAAAGGTCTTCAACAAATGAGAGAAATAACTGCAATAGTCGCAAAGTAAGACCCACCGTAACATGAGAAAGTGTTGGCGTTGAATGTTATGGGGGTTAACGATAGCAGGGAGCAATGGTGTTTCACCCTGTGCCATCCGAGATCTCTCATTGAATGGATAATGAGAATCAAGATACTGTCCCTCTTATGGAAAATTGTGTTGATGTCGACAAAAGGGGAACGCGACTCCCAGAAGCAAAGGGCTTCGGGAAATCTACTGAGGTGAGGAAGTGGTAGAGGTACATGGACGAAGTCAAGAAGTGGGAGGACTCAAGACTGCCCTTGGTTGGAGGATGTATGAGAAAAAAGTGGCCGCAACCGTGTAATGAGGTCGAGTGTCAGGGGGATGACAAGAATGGTGATAAGTTGTGCTAGAGGCGGGACAAGGTGAACAAATTCAGAGGGTAGAGGTAAGTGACCTGTGGGGTACTCTGAAGATATGGACGATGCTGACAAGGGTAGATGATAAGTAATGCTCCAACCAAGGGTGACATGGGTTGCGTTTGGCCAAAAGGAAGGAAGCAAGTCACCAAAGGTGACGACAAAAAGATAATGTAATGACTAGAAATAAAGGTGTTTGTACAATAAATAACGAATAATTTGGGGAGAAATGTACAAATACAGAAATGGGTGCCCTAGTGTGATATGGGTGGCCCACGTAGGGCATAATTTGCTTGGAAAATTGATGAAGGGTGGGGGCCCCATTGGTGAGTTTACGTATGAGGTAGGTGAAATGCAGTGAGGTTTGCAGATGGGAAAACTGATTGTGGAGGAAATGGAGGGTTCATGAGACTGCGGAGGTGCAGGTAAAAAATAGAACCGAGAAGGGACAATCTAGGAGTCTGTGTGGGAAAGCTAGCAAAATGAGGAGAAGGAGTATGTGGTTGATTCATGACATGATGAAAGACTATCGGGACTCCCATCCCTAAAGGGTAATGAAGAACAACATGAGTGTCAAAAAGTGTCAAAAGGTGCTATGAATGGGACAATTCATGTGGGTAAGAATGCTACCCGGTAACAGTACCGAAGATGCAAAGTGGAGGTGTGGGTACTGCAGAGCCGAGAATGTGGATCCTAGAGGTAAACATCAGAGGGTGTGACTGGAAATGAAAGTGAAATACAGCGGGAAAGACTACATGCCAGTGATAAGTATATACCTGAAGGGGTCATGCCGACGTATGATGAGCAAGTACCTGCACACATGAAAACAAAATACCTAAAGTGAACAATATCTGAAGAGAATCAAAGATATGAGCATGTATTTGATAAGTGTGACTAGGCGGATGCGTACCTGACCATGGTATGAAAAAAGGCACCCCGAGGGCGCTGTTTGAAAAGCGACCCAGGGACTACTGATTTGTAGGTGACGGGATGCTGATCCCGTGGCTGAAGACGGATTGAAAAATGGACACCGTGGGCTCCTGGAATGGTGAGTGGAAGTTTGGCAAAAGGACTATATATAGTTGTAGGGCCCACATTGCCACCTCATTTGTACCTGCTGCAATAGTGACTGGACGAGCAGTTTTCAGAGGAGATTTGGAGATTCGGGGAGGGCAAGGCATCCGATTGGTGGTTAGCGAGCTTCAGGTTAGTGGTCTTATCATCCTGCATAGAAATAGGATTCCATTTTTTTGGGCAGGGGATGTACGGGGGGTCGTACAGAGACATTTAAGGGATATGGGCCCCACATGCACGGGCGATCCAGTGAGAGGCACGCATATGTGTGTGCCTGTCTACTGGATTTACGCGCATGGGGGTGCGGTAGAGAGAATTTAAGGCGTGCTAGAAGGGTGCGCCTGTGAGTTGAACAGGCATGCACAAGTGAGCGTCTGTGGGTTGAAGAGGCGTGCCTCTCGGCATGCCTGTATGGTGAATAGGCGCGTGTGCGAGCGCGCCTGCGAAACAAATAGGTGCGCACTTATGCGCACCTATGTAGTGAACAGGTGCGCATGTGTGCGCACCTGTGTAGTGAACAGGTGCGCATGTGTGCGCACCTGTGTAGTGAACAGGTGCGCATATGTGTGCGCCTGTGGGTAACAAAACCATGCCTAGGAGGCAAGGTTAAGGTGTAAAAAAAACAAGTCTTTTTGATGTTGTTGATGGTTGCTTGAGCTGATATAGGACTCTATGTTGTCTGCAGGTGGATGGTGGTGATGATGCCAGTGGGGTGGCGAGAGCGAGACTGGTCGCAGCTACGAGACACCGTGCCCATTGAGGGGGCAGGTGTTCGTGCGACTTTGGTAGCCTGTGGGTTGCTAAAGTTCTTTGAGTGCCCGTTGATATGGGCACAGGAGTATCTTTTACAATTCCTGATCCAGATGTGGAGTCCGGAGCTGCACTGCTTCCTCGTACGAGGAGAGCAGATCCCCTTCACTGCGGTGGAGGATGTATATTTCTTGACGGAGCTTCCCTTTAGGGGAACGCCCCTACCGGCAGAGCCGGTGCTGCCTAGGGGTACGTTGCTCGCCACTATTGGCCAGAGGTATTGTTCAAGTATGAACTTTATGTCCGGGACGGTGGTGAGCATATCATCGATAGATTCCCTAGCGCATCGTTGTATAGCAGCAATGATTGTACAAGTATACGGGTCACTGGTGACCCAGCGGATTAGCGGTGGCCAACTTCTGGTGTTGGAGAGAGTGTTGGCCAGTGAGCGTTTCGCTTGGGGGATGAGGCTGCATGCGAGGATGGTGGTGTAGTTGGACCACTATCGGTCGACGGATACAGGGGAGTTTGTGTTCGGGTCCATCCTAGTGGCCTGGTTTTAAGAGAGGGTGCCGATGTTGCGCCTGAGGATTCTATTGGGTGCGCCTGGGGAATGAGAGTCGCAGCTGAGGCGGTGGTCGACGGTGTTACTTCGCCACGGTGGTGGCGAAGGTGGCCACTTATTTTAGGTAGAGGCAACACAGGTATGGCGGTAGATGCCGCAGGTGATTTTTCATTACCCCTATGCCGAGGTGGACTTCCAGGATGATCCAGACATGGTGCTACCTCCAGGAGAGGTTTTTGATCATCGAGGTATGTTTGATGTTTATGTGTATATTTTTGCGATTTTTTATTTGAGATTGCAGTCCATATGTATATGATATAGATGTTGATTCTATCTGTTGGTTGTTTGTATGTGTAGATGTGACACCTCACGGACACGAGGTGGAGATGCAGAGAGCGTCGGCTCGTCGAGATCCGGAGAGACTACCGTGGGGGGAGAGACATCGGTGTGAGGACACCGTGGGGTGACCAGTTGATCTGGAGAGGGTAGCGAGGAGGCGTTGATTTGATGACCCTGGTGCTGGACCATCACACGCTCCTCTAGCGGCTGTCGGAGTGGATTTTGAGGATATACGCCGTCGGCTGGAGAAAGTATTATAGGACGTGCCTGAGGGTCTATGATATCGCATTCAGGAAGAGACGTTCTTGGAGCAGTGTGTGGGGGTTTCGCTTCCATGGCGGGCCATCGTGCGACAAGCAGCAGTGGTTGCGGCGATGACGAACGGACGACTGCCGCCAAGGCAGGAGGGGCCTGTAGGGGGTGGGCCACCACCTCCTGGGGAAGGTGTTGGTGGGCCGCCACCGCCTGAGGGAGGGGCAGGTGGTGGCGCTTTAGAGGCACCGTGAGTGGTGCTTTGATGTACATATGTATTTTTTTGTATATAGGCTGGTGAGCCCATTTTGTACCGAGGTGCTGTATTGGCCTGCGGATATGTGTATTTTTTGTATGCAAACATTCAGATGACACTGTAGACCTATATATATATATACATGAGTATACGTTTTTAGATCTATGTGGTGTTTACATGTTTTTGGTTAATGGTTTCATGATGTCTATTCTATATATATGCTGTGACAGGATTTGTGATGTGTTTATGTATGTGTAGAGGTAGCTTGATGTGATATATGCCAGTCTAACACAATATTAGCTAGGGTATCTGTGATTTGATTCAATTGTCTTGCAATATGTGTAAATGTAATGGAATCAAAATGTCGATATAAAAACCTAACCTGCAGATATTTGCGAAAGAGGCATGGATCACGGATGCGGTACACATTGTTGAGCTGGAGAACGACTAGTTGCGAGTCAAGGAAGATGCTAAGGTGACGAATATGATGATGTTGGGCATCGGCCAGGAGGCCAATGACAACAGTGTATTCATCTTGGTAGTTGGTTGTTGACCCCAAACATATGCCTCTTGAATGGAGCATTTCATGTGAGGGGGTGTAGAGAGCCCAAGCAGCCGAAGCGAGATTTTGTGTCCAACGGCTGGCGCCGTCGACGTAAATGATGTGGTAGGCTGGTGGAGGAAGCATCTGTCAATAGCACAAAGGATAGTTTAGATGAGAGGGGAGGAGAAAAAAGATTTAAAAACGCTAGAAAAAGAAATAACTTAAAGTAGAATGACTACTTTTAAGCATAAAATTTCTTGAGATACAACCCATTGATGGGTTCCTTGAGAGAGAGGCCTTCGGGGGAGGCCAGGATGTATGCGCCTTTGGTGAGGCAATGTTGGATAATGTAAGGGCCATGCCAAAGTGATTCAAATTTGTCGTGGCCAAAGGTATCATGAGCGATATCATAAGCCAGGACGAGGTCGCCTTCGCGGAATGCTCGAAGGTTGACATGGCGATCAAAGGTAGCCTTGGATCATTTTTTAGCTGCCTCGTTGTTCTGTAAGGAAGATCGACGATCTTCATCCAGAGACTCCAAGTTCAGCAAGTGCTACTCCATTGGAGCAGTGTCAGGTAATAGCTCAATTGCAGTGCGTAAGGTGGGAATTTCACACTCGATGGGAAGAGTTGCCTTGACCCCATGGACTAAATGGAATGGTGTGAAACTGGTAGCAGTCTTCACAGCCATTCAATAAGCCCATAGCACATAAAATAACATATGATGCCAATTGGTTTTATGTTTATTAACCATGCGCTGTAACATGGTTTTGAGGACTTTGTTAACTGCCTCGACCTGTTCGTTAGACTGAGGGTAATATGGTGAAGCAAACTCGTGAGAGAAGCCTAACCGAGATGAGAGTTCGACGAAAATCTCATTCTCGAAGTGTTTTCCATGATCCGAAACGAGTTGGAGGGGTACTCCAAAGCAGGACATGACGTGGTTAAAGAAAAAATGCGCTGTAGTGTCAGTGGTGTTGTTGAAAGTGGGCATAGCTTCGGCCTATTTGGTGAAGTAATCAACGGAAACAACGATGTATTTGTGGCCATTGCTGGAGGGGGGATTACAGGTCATAAAGTCGATGCCCCATTTACAAAAAGGACTGGCAGTAATGACAGGGTGAAGAAGAGCGGGGGGAGCTTAGGATTTGTTATCATAGAGCTGGCATTGCTCACATCGTTTCACGACATGAATGCAATCATGAAACAAGGTAGGCCAAAAGTAACTAGCTCGGATAATATTTTGAGTAGTGGATATACCTGAAAGATGGCCCCCACATGCACCGTTGTGGCAGTCGTTTAAGACTCTGTTGGCCTCGTCAATAGTCAGGCATCGACGAAGAACGGTGTCAACGCTCCGTCGGTATAGGATGTCTCCGATGAGAAGGTAGCGGGGGGCCTAATGGTGAATATGTCGATGATCATCTCGTGAAAGGTGGTTACTGAAATTTTGAGTTCGGAGGTAGACGAGGAGCTCTCCATACCAAGGATCATCTGAATTAATGTAAAAGAGATGTTCGTATTGAAAGTCGGTGTTGAAGGGGCCGCTGGTGGTGTCAGAGGGGAGGGCCGTGACAAGTTCAGCGAGAACGAGGGCCTTCTTACTCTTAGGTGTTGAGAACTCGAGGTCATATTCCTGAAGGATAACGATCCATTGAGCGAATTTTCCGTTAACTTTCTAGCGACTGAGCAAGTACTGCATAGGCTGGAATCTGCGATGACCTTTGTGGTATGAAGTAGAATGTAATGGCACAGTTTTTGGACTGCGAGGACAACTGCAAGAGAAAGTTTATCTTCGTGTTTATACTTCAAGGGTGGTCCTGAGAGGTTCTTACTAACGTAGTAAATGACATGTTCATGATTTTCATCTCCGAGCTGGACGAGGACGCCGGCTACTGATACAGCTGATGCTGATACGTAGAGGATGTAGTCACGATTATAGTCAGGTACACTAATTAAAGGTGTGTTTGAAAGCACTGATTTAAGATCGTCAAATGACTGTTGGGCATGGTCATCCCAGTGAAAAAGGATGTCGTGACGTAGTAAGTGGAGGAAACCATGTGCGCATATGGCGTAATCTGGGACAAAAGCGTCTAAGAAAGTTAGCTTTGCCCTGTAGACTCTGAAGTTGTCGTAAATTCCGGGGAGGTGGAATTTCGGTGATAGCTTGGACTTTGATGGGGTCTACGGTAATACATCTTTGGGAAACAATAAAACTGAGGAGGCGCCCTGCGGTGAAACAGAACACACACTTGAGAGGATTCAAGTGGATGTTGTACTGATGACACCATTGAAATATGATTCGTAAATCATCAAGATGTTGGGTGCGTTTCTTGGATCGAGCTGTGAGGTCGTCCAAGTAGGCGAGGATGATATTAGCCAGATCATGAAAGATGTATGTCATCGCCTGCTGGAAGGTTGCGCCGGCATTTTTTAAGCCGAAAGGCATGAAACGATATGCAAAATTACCCCACGGGGTAGTGAATGCAGTTTTATACTGATTGGCTGGGTGGATTTGAATTTGGTTATAGCCAGAGAATCTGTCCATAAAGGAGAGAGCCTCGTGGCCGGCGCAGTCGTCGATAATTTGATCGATGAAAGGCGTTGGAAAGTTGTCTTTGGGACATGCATTATTGAGATCGTGAAATTCTGGGCAAATGTGGATAGTGCCCTGTTTTTTGTCAATGGGTACAGGGTTGGAAACCCATGAGGTATAAGCGATGGGGTAAATAAACCCAGCAGCACGTAATTTGTCAATTTCGGCTTTGATAGCCGCGACTTTGGATGGGTGTAGCGGTTGCTATTTTTGGCGAACTGGTGTGATGTTGGGCCAGGTGTCGATGCGATATTCGACAATAGAGGGACCGAGTCCAGGCATTTCCATGTATGACCAGGCAAAACTATCCCTATATTCCTGGAAGAGGGCTTTATATGCGTCGATTTCCCGAGGAGTGCAAGAAGCTCCAATGATGATTTCTTCAACAATGCCATTTTTAATGGAAATGTTGATTTTGATGGTGGGGGAAATGTTGGCCATATTACCTTCTTCAAAAGCATCAGGGGAAGGAATGGGATTGTTGAACCAATCGATAGGTCCTGATGGGATAAAATCTTTGGTTTCGATCATGTAAATGGGGTTTTGGTTAGGAGGCATGGGGGATTCCTATGGAGAGAAGAGTGCACGATGATGTAGCGCATCCCAGGGAGAGTCCGGGTGGTTTATCTCTTCCAGTATTTCCTCGTCGTATTGGAAACATTGGGAATACAAGGGGTCGTGAGGAGTGATCTCGGTGACAGTGTGGTTTCCCCTTGATGGAGAAGCAGGGGGAACAATGCTAGGAGATGGGGAGGGTTCACTTGACATAAACCATATATTGAAGTACTGAGGGGTACCCGTGGTGGTTGGGTGGGGAGTGTCCGGTGGGGGATGAGCAGGAGAGTTGGGGGGGTTGTGGGGTAAATCCTCAGAGACATCATTGAAGAACCATGGAGGCATTGGGAGTGCCTCGGGCTCAGGACAAATGACATGAAGATCCTCTAGTGACGAGGTAATGTCAATTATCGCCTCTGCGGGTCGGTGAAGTAGGGCCAATTGACGTTGCCTGTATTCGAGGATCAAAGGACACTGGTATGTAAAATGGGCTAATGAATCGCAGAGAGAGCAAGGGCATCTCATACGTTCATTGACTGAAGTGGTGACATAACAAATGTCAGTGATATTTGTTGAGGAGGACGTAGCAGGGCTGGGGTTGTTCTGGAAGTTCTGGCGTACAATGGCTAATGTCTGCTAAAAGTGTGGCAGTGATGGGAAATGATGGGTATAATGGCCATACTCTGAACATATAGCACAAGAATATTTGGTCCTCAACCCTTTATGACTGGAAGGGTGGGTGGTAGTGGTAGGATTAGCAGTAGTGGCGGGTGTTGTGGGAGTTTGATTGAGGGGGATCAAATTCCATAATTCAGGTAGTGATGGATAATTGTTGGTTTGGTGGCCCTCTTTCTCACATAGTGTGCAAGGTGGTGGGATACGTGGAGGAAGTGAAGCGGTGGGCTCCTTCTTATTTCTCCTGCCCCCAGCTGTAGCAGGGGGGTTAGTGAGTGGGGG